>CAUYRT010075115.1:0-147502 GCA_963574885.1 Lepilemur ruficaudatus
TAGTCCCAGCTACTCGGGAGGCTGAGGCAGAAGGATTGCTTGAGCCCAGGAGTTTGAGGTTGCTGTGAGCTAGGCTGAAGCCACGGCACTCTACAGCCTGGGCAACAGAGTGAGACTCTGTCTCAAAAAAAAAAAAAAAAAGAAAAAAGAAACTAGAAGAAGATCAACTTAAACCAAAGTAAGCAGAAGGAAGGAAATACTAGATTAGAGGAAATAAAAAATACAAAGACTAGGAAAACAATAAAGAAAAAGCAACAAAACTCAAAGTTGGTTCTTTGAAAGGAGTAATAAAATTTACAAAACTTTAGCTAGACCACAGAAAGAAAGAAGACTAAAATTATCTAAAATCAGGAATAAAAGAAGGGATGTCATTACTATTTACTGAAAAAGCAATCCTTACTGAATACTTTTGTAAAGTGGTTATCCCAATAGAATATAAAACATTTTATGCCTATTTTTGGCATGAACATTCTGTTATGTGAGCATTCAAACCTTGTTCTTTCCCCAAAAAGTGCTTTCCATGAATTGTTCATCCTCATGACATCGTTAGAAGGCAGGAGCAGTTGTATTTAGTAGAATGTAATCATTAAGAATTTGTGTTTGACTCAGGCAGATCTGAGTTGTGGATCCAGCTCATATATATCCTCGGTTAGACTTTGAGCAAGTCACTTATTCCATTTTTACAGATGAGGCAACAGGGTGAGAGTCATAAGGATGAGTAAGTACGTACCCCTTGAGGGGGGAGGACTCCATGAGGATTAAATGAGATAATTCATGGAAATCGTTCAGTCCAGTCCCAAGAACTCACAGTACGCGCACAACAATAGTAACTTATTCAGAATGGAAAACTGAGTTTCTTTGTGAGCTAAAGGCAGAGCAGTCAGAAATCTAAGTCCTGGTTAAGTGCCTCCTCTTTCATTTAGGTTCTCATACAGTGTATGGCACGGATCATTCAAATGGAGCAAAGCAGTCAGTTATGGGAAAGAATGCCAATTTTATTTTATTTTTTATTTTGCTTAGAGCAAATTAGAGATGGTGAAAGAAAAACTTCAGACAAAATAAATTTCATAGTTTATTTGAGCAAAGAATGATCATGAATCTGACAACCTTCAGAACCAGAAGAGGTCCAGAGAGCTCCACTCAGCAAGGTGGACAGTGAGGATGCGTAGACAGAAGGCTGGAGAAAGCAGAAGCAAGGAGCGAAAGTGGATGGGTTGTTTTGAAGTTACTTTCCTCATAAAGGTTAAAGCAGAGGAATTTTGTTATCATGCTGGCTAAGACTCGCCAGATTTCTCTAAAAGTCAGGTAAATAGCTTGGTTTTGCCTAGTGGCCTAGAAGCGCAGCACGCGTGGCCCCGTTTTGGTTTGGTCTGTGGGGCCTAAGCGCAGGAGCTCCGTTCAGAACCATTTTATTTAAAATAAATTTTAACAATTTTATTTAAATTAATATTTAAATTTTATTTAAAATAATTGTTAAATTTTATTTAACAGAGATCTCAAGGTTGTGAGATGGTAATTTGCTATAGTGTTCATTTCTAATTTATTTTACATTTAAAATACATCTTGTTATTTTTGTTTTTCAGGTAATTGTTAAAATCCAACACTACTATGAATCGTTCTTTATATTTTTAAATATTTCTTCTGGGATGTTGCCTTTCTCTGCAAGCTCCCGTTTCCTGTTTTGGTTTGTAAGCTGCGTGTAGTCCACTAGATGGCAGTATAAACATATGCTGTAAATGAAATAGTGTGTACTGTTACCCTATTTACTAGGTTTAGTAAGAAATGATGGTTTTCCTGCAGGTAGTGAGTGAGAACCAAATCTATGTTTCCTGCCATGAAATTAATTAAAATCAATGCTGATGAATTAATAGGTGCTGAATGAATAGGTACAATAAAGTACCCACCAAGATGGGCACTGCAGACGCAAGGAAACATGGGAACTATGCGTGATGTATCTGCTTCCTGATCTCGCCAAATCTCCCCATTCAACAAGTGAGAAAACAGGAGTAGAGAGTCATATAACTAGAGAGAGGTGAAGCCAGGAGTTGTCAATGGTGAGGGGAAGACAATGAACTTGAATTTATGACATGTTGGGTTTGAAGGTCATGGCTCACATCAAGGTAGTAGAGTGCAGTGGAAACCTGGAACTCAACCTGAGGACTAGTCAAAGGTGTTCATTTAAGAGGCATCTCTGTAGAGCAGAGTTAAAGCTTTAACAGTGTGGGTGGTCTATGGCAAAAGTGTCTGTTAAAGACCTCACCGCTGAAGTGTTATTCCCAGAGAGCAAGGAGAAAGTGGCCAAGGGTTAAGGGAACATGTGTCGGAGACAGACCTGAGTTTCGATCCTGGCTTCATACTTCCCAGCTGTGTGCTATTTGTGAGACTTAGCCTCCTAAATATCATGAGATACTTAACCTCTTTGATGCGTTACAATAGCCCTACGAGGGAGACACTGTTTCCACTTTACAGTCTTCCCACCACTCCAACCAGGGAACCCCCAAGAAAGTCATGTGTGAGTCAAACATACTGGAAGTCTGTGCCTAGCCCAGGTCCATGGCTGAAAACAGCGTGCACGTATCAGCTTTTGCCTAGGCTACAATGAATGCTTATCTAGTGCCATCACTAGGAAACTGAGGCTTAGAGAATATGGAAATTGACCCAAGGGCACGATGCGAGATGGATCCAAAATCCAAATCTGGACAGTTTGCCTTAGGCATATGCTGCTGAGCCCCACACACAATGTTTCCCCCATCACAACACTTAGGGCACCACCTTTGCCTGTGGGTCTCCTTGTGCCAGAGTTCTCCAGAGAAAGAGAACCAGTAGGAGATGAACACACACACACGCAGACAAACACACACAGAGAAATTTATTTCAAGGCTTATGGGATTGTGGGAGCTGGCAAGTCCAAAATCTGCAGGGCAGGCCAGCTGGCCAGAACTCTCAGGCAGGAGCTGATGTTGCAGTCCTGAGGTTGACTTTCTTCGTCCTCAGGGCAATCTCAGTTTTGCTCTTAAGGCCTTCACCTGACTGGATGAGACCGACCCACATAGTAATCTCTTTCACTTAAAGATAACGGATTATAGATGTTAGCTACCTCTACAAAGTACCTTCACAGCAACACCTAGATCGGCCTTTGATTAAATAGCTGGGCACTGTAACCTAGCCAGGCTAGCACAGAACACTAACCGTCACCCTCCTTCAGGTGTCTGTAAACTGTGTGACAGGAGGGAGCCTATCTCTCTCACTCACCTTTATATTCCCAGTGCATGTCCCAATGCCTGGCACCTAATGGCACTAGATAAACTGTTACTGAGCCAGTACCCACCCTTTAGCAGCCCAGCCCCAGGTGAAAGCAGATGTAGGCATGCTGTCGTCAGCTGTGGACCTGGCTAGGTAGACTTTCTGCGTGTTCGACTCACACATGACTGTCTTTGGGGCCCCGATGGAGTGGCGGGAGGACTGCTGGGAGAGCAGAAGGCAGATACACCTCCTAGCTGGCCCAGCCTGGCCAGCTGGGTAGGTTTCCTCTTCAGAAGATGAAGTGACTGATGGTCATTGCCAGATGGCCGTGAGCAGAGCGATGGTGCTCGTAGGCCACTGTGTCCGCACTGTCTCTGTTCTTAGGTTTCAGCTGGCACCTGTTTCTAGCTCCTGGTGCTACCTGCAGCTTTGTGTCTTAGGATGAGGCAGAAAGGTTTTCAAAACCGCTGAAGTTAGATAAGAGTATAGAACAGTGGACCCGTGAGTGCCTAGAGCCACTGTGTGTGTCCCTCTGAGTCCCAGCAGCCCCTTCTGAGAAAACACAGAGAGACAGGGTGGCAGATGCCACCCAGGTGGTGCAAGCATCTACCAAGAGTTAGGCGGGCCACTGGGAAGCTTCTGGGGCATCTGATGTCATACCTCCCTCCACATCAGAGAGAATGGCGCCACCTCCTACTCAAGATTTAAACACGTCCTGGAAGGCTCGCTCATCTTTTCCTCTCTCCTATCTCTGGGCTCGCATCACGCCACCTCCTAGAATCCTGTCTTTCACCCCTTCCTTAGAATTTACGGCACAGCCTGGCAACAACCAAACACTCCTCTTTATACTGCAGTGCCTAGGACAGAGCAGGATCTGTGGCCCGTGCTCAAAGGCCCTTTAAAAAAACAGGAAAACTCTGTGTTAGGAGTAGGGAGTGGGGAAGGCATGATACTCGTAACGAATTGTAATACTTTAAAACTTGTCTACAGAGAGTGTAAAATGAGCCGGAGAAGCGTGAAGGAAGGTCTGCTCATTTTTGTGGAGTCTTTTCCAGCTCCAGGAACAAAACAAGGAAAGGGCACCCTGGGTCAAGGGAATTTCTTGCGCAAAGATGTGGAGAGCAGCGCGCACGCGCACACATATGCGCACACACACCATCCTGTGCCACAGCCACGAGAAATGTCACACTTTGTTGCTCTCCGAGTGTGCCAGGCTCTCTTTGGCAGCGTTCTGTAGAGTGTATAGGACGTCTTTGAAATATTCTGCATATTTATCCTCTGTTAAAAATATCTTCTTTTGGTCTATAACCTCACTTTTAACTTTGGGTGTCTTTTGATTTACGTAAGTTTTTTTTTTTTTTTTTTTTTTAAATAAGTGTAGTCAAACTTACCAACGTTTTCTTTTATGGCTTGGCTTTTCAATATTCATTTCAAATACTCTTTCCTTGAGCAACATAAAAATGATGCTCTACATTTTCTTCTAAAGTTATAAAATGTTGCTTTTCATATTAAGCCTTTTAAATAATCTAGAATTTATTTCAGTATAGTGTGATTAGATATCTTATTTTATCTTTCCCCATATACATGGCCAATTGTCTCAGCACCTTGAATTTAATAGACTAGCTTTTTCTCACTGATTTTTAAAGCCATTTTGTCAAATACCAAGTTCCTAGTGTACACAAATCTATTTTTTCCTTATTTATTTAAAGGAGTACTTTATATATTCTGAATACTAATCCTTTGCCACTGATATATGTTGCAAATGTCTCACTGTGAACTTCTGATAAACATAAGCTCTTAGTTTTAATTAAAATTAACAATCTTTTTTACAGTTTCTTTTTTATGTGTCATATTTAAGAATCTCTTACTCTAAGGATATGAAGATATTCCCCTATATTATCTCCTAAATGTTTCATAAATGTCTTTAAGCCTTCTCAAATTTATTTATTTTTGGTATGGTATGAGGTTGAATCTGTAGTAAATTATATTATTTGCTCACAATCCTTTTTTTCCTTCCTGCCCTTGCCATGACTCATTTTGGGAAGAATATACTCTACTTCACTGATTTTAAGCTTAACCATGTGACTTGGTTTGATGAATAGAATGTGAGCAGATATAATGTATGCTTCTCTCAACAAGAGACTTTAAACATGTGGTTTGGTTTACTCTCTTGTATTCCTTACCTTCAGGGTGTGAAGTGCTTATCCCAGGTAGTCACTGCTCCTTCAGCCTGGCTCAGAGAATGAGAGACATGTGGGACAGGACCTGAGCTGACCTGCAATATGCCACAGCTGACTTGCAGACCTATGTGTGAGAAATAAATGTTTGTTGTAAACCACTGAGGGTTTGGAGGACGTTTGTTACATAGCATCATTACAGCAACATGGCTGACTAACACAAGATCTGATTTCTTTCTATTTTCCATATGACCAACCAATTACTGAAATGTCCATCCTTTCCACATTGATCCAATACCAATTCTGCCATCAATTAAGTTTCTGTATGTATGTGGGTCTGTTTCTGGGCTCTCTTTTCAGTTCCTATTTCTCTATTTGAATATTCTTGTATGATACTACACTAACTTAGTGTAGATTATAGTAATTCTATAATCAACTGCTGGGATTTGGATTATAACTCCATTGGAACACTATATCAAGTTGGGGGAATTCCCATCTTTCCAATATTGAGTTTTCTTATCCATGAACATTGTGTATCTCTTAGTCCCTTGATTTCTTTTAATAAAGTTTTTATAATCCTCTCCATAAAGACCTTTTCTATCTTTGCTACTTTTATTGTTGGTACTTTTTATTTTTTGTTGCTATAGTTAGTGATGTAGTTTACAGTCATATTTTCTAAATGTTCATTTTAAATGCATATATTTTAAGATTTTTTTGTAGATACTTTGGGATTTTTATCTAGACAATCATGCAAGCTGCAAATAAAGATAAATTTGTTCCTTCATTTCCAGTCTTTATATTATTTATTTACTTATGTCTTACTATGTTGACTAGGAATTCCAGTATAATGTCATAAAGACACGGTGCCATCAAACACCCTGGCTTTCTCCCAATATTAAAGGGAACATTTATAAAATTACATCTAGTGGTAAAATGTTGAAACCATTGTTTCAACAGTGTTGTGGGGCTGTCCACTTCCAGCCATGATGTGGTTAACAAGGACCAGACTTATCCTTTCCCTCTAAGTAACTAGAAAGCTGGACAAGACACATAAAATAACTTATTTTCAGGCATTTGACAATAGGCAGTACACAATTATGATCCCTGGGAAAAGGGAAGTAAGTGAAATGAACCCTATACTTGTTGGGGCTTTCTTCCAGGGGCAATTTCTGACAGTAGGTTCAGATAGGAGGAACCCAAAAAGTCCAGAGCCTCTCTGAGTTGAGCAGATCAAAGCTGATCCAAAGAAGGGAGCCCCGGGTAGGGTAAGTGAGCTGAAACCATGTCATCTGGAAAATTGCTGGAAGTCTTGGAGCTATTTAACTGGGAGTAGGGAAGACCTGGGGGCAACATGAGAACTATCTTTAGAGATTAGAAAAACTGTCATGCCTGCGCAGAGATTGTTTGTGTTCTGTATGGCCCTGAAAGGCAGAATTAGGAGATTTGGGTTGAAATTGGAGGAGGAGGATTTTGGCTAAGTCCATGGAAACACTTTAATATTATTAATAATACAATTGCAGTTGACAAGGCTGGAGTGGGTGGCCCTGCTCAGCTGAGGGTGAAGGGGCTGGGCAAGCAGGTGAGCTGTTGCTGAAGGGATTCTTGCAGTGGCAAATGACTGAGCACAGTGACAACCAGGGTCCCTTCTATTCTTAAAATTTTCATAGGTAGGTTTTTGTAGCTTCTTCTCCACAAAAGGCAGCTAACATCGACTATTTTAAAATCATGTTGAGAAAATTAAGAGTCCCTGAAGACCCCTCCCTATATAAAACAGAGTAGGTAGGGTTTTAAAAGAGACTCTTCCCCATTCACCATTTGTATTTATATTTTTATTCGGTTTCTCACCTCTGTATGCCTTGTCCTGAAGGAAGGCTTAGGATTCTCTAAGGCACAGTAGAAACCTGTCCTGGTTGCAACTTATGTTGCCCACTAGCTGCTGGGGAGTCCAGCTGTCATCTGCTTTCCAGATGTAGGAGCATCAGCAGGCATGCTGGTGGCTTGGCTGAGTGCCACAGGTGAAATTTTGGGCCACTGAATGCTAGGGATGCCTTCTGGATGATACACATGAAAAGCTTTTTATATGGCTTGGATGAGATGTGAGGGGTTGTAACCATACAGAGTAGGATTTAGGACCTGATCACCTCATTGAACACTCTTATATTTGGGTAGATTCTGATGCTACATTGGCACCACTTTCTGACTCTGAGTGCCTGTGCGGTCCTTTGTGAGAGGCTGGGGACATTCTTGACTGAGGATTATCTTCGGCCTAATTTGCAGCACGGTGGGAAGAGAATGGACACAGAATTCAGCTCCGAGTTCACATTCTGTCTCTGCCACTTACTAGCTGTGTGGTGTCAGCACATTACTTACCTTCACTGGACCTGGCTGCCTCCTCCTTAAGGTAGGGTAGCAATGTCCACCTGAAGCCACTGTTTGAAGATTTAATGAGACAACATGGGTAATGTGTCAAGCACACCAAGGATATGAAAAACTACCAGCACCTATATAGGTTGACTATGTGCCATGTGCTGCCCTAAACCCTTTATGTATATGAACTCACTTAATGTTCACGACAACTGGGCAAGGCAGGTGATAAGGTAAGTATCACCCTTATTTGATATGATGAGGAAACTGAGGCACAGAGAGGATCACTCTACTCAGGAAGGGTCCCACAGCTGTTACTTGGTAGGGACAAGATTCAGACCCAGATCGTCTGGCCCAGAGGCTGTGCTCTTAGCTATTCCACTGTGCACCTTGCCGTGGTCAGTGCCCATTTCCCTGCATGGCCACTGACACACATTCACTCCCTGCATGAAACTGTGTTATAGGCGGGGAGGAGGTGAATATTAGTAGGGCACATTTGGGACTGAGTGGGCAGCACTATGAAATTGAGTAGGACACAAGTCCAAGCCACAGCAAACTCATTACCACTGGGGGGATGACAGGGAGGAGAAAGGGATAGTCCACAGGGAGGAGTGTCCCACGAACTGCTGGCACTTGTTATCCTGCCAGGACCCTCTGTGGGTGAATTACTAAACAGACACTCTCATTTAAAAATCGGCCTTTTGCTTGGTGAGAATGACTCAGCAGGGCTCGGTCAGTGCTTACACAGATACAGTTGAGTCCGAGCCCGCACACCTGGGGCGAGACAACGCGAGATGGGGGATGCCCTGCGTGTGCTGGGCAGGCAAGCGGCTCATCCAGGTTTAGGCAACAACGGCCTCTCCCTGAGTTTATGCCCATCCCCGGAACATGGCCTGCTGGGGATTAATATTACACTGGGGGGTGGGGGACTGGCCACCACCTGCAACTCAGTCTTCCTGGGATCAAACTCTTCATCATTTTGCTAACTCTTACCCACCCACCAACAGATTCACATGTTGAAGCCTTAACCTGCAGGGGAAAAAAGGTTGCAGTGTGGCAGGCCCACGAGGAGGTCAGCTACTCCTCCCCACCGAGCCAAGTCCCTCAGATAGGGGTCGCCACAGAGGATAAGAAAATTGATAGGAAATAGAGAGAATAAAAGAATACACAGAGACTAAGGTATAGTTCATAGTTTTATATAAAAAGATCAGAATAATCACAGCGGGGTACTTAGGCGGCTAGGCATATCCCCGTGAATGTTTACCAATAAGGTTAGATTCACAAAGGTTTTTATAATCAAGATCTCAATTACTAGTTGTCAGGGTAACATATTTGCATATCAGGGAATGCAGTTGCTAAGGGAACAGGATTGCACAGGTTGTCGGTTAGGGTCAAAAGTCCTCCCAAAGGGCTAATAACAAGTTTTAATCTATCTAGGTGAACAAACAGGTACAAAGTCTTTCAAGGACTAACTTCTAAGTTCTAAGAGGTAGTCATCAACTAACAGAAGTATAACAAAAGAGGTATAGTGACTCTATATTTCTTTGATTTAGTTATTGTTGACTTAAAGGTAAACAGACAGTCAGGAGTGAACAAGAAGCCTGACTTTCTGCAAACAGGTTGTTTATAACATCAGAGGCATGTCTCAGAGCAAAGTGCACTCATTGTCTCTGGCTCCCATCCTGTGGACTAGATACTTGCCTTCCCTTGCCTTTCAAGGCACAGCAAAGCCCACAGAGTGATAACCAAGAAGTCTCTTGGAATACATCCCTACCGGAGATTTGAGAGCTCTCCCATGACAACAACCTCTGATAAGTGAACCATTGAGCTCATATATTCTTTCAGGGCAAAACTCTATAAACTCCTGTTTCTGTCTTTAATATAGCAATACTGGGCAATACAATAAAATAATGATCTTATGAGCCACATTTCATTAATTCCTCAATCATATTTCTCAACATTAACCCCAGGTACCTCAGAATATGGCTGTACTGGAGACAGGGCCTTGGAAGGGGGAATGAAGGTGTCATGAGGTCATACGGCTGGGCCCTAATCCAATCTCACCCTGTCCCTGTAAGGAGGAGACACACAGAAGGACCGTGGGGAGACACAGGGAGCAGGCAGCATCGTCACACCAAGGAAAGAGACCTCAGAAGAAACCAACTCTGCTGATGCCTTGACATTGGACTTCCAGCCTCCAGAACTGTGAGAAATAAATCTCCATTATTCAACCAGCTGGGCTGTGGTCCTTGGTTAAGGCATCCCCAGCAACCTGATGTGCTAACCGTGTCCCCCGCTCCTCTCACATCCAGTCACCAAATGCCCTGGTTCCCTCCACAGCCATCGCTGCATTTCCCCACTCTTGCCACGTCCTCCAGGCTATGCTCTGCCCGCAGGTGGCCATGGGCCTCACCGTGTCTGTCACTCATCCTTTGTCGCTGGTCCTCCTCTGCCCAGGACATGGTCAGAGGCCCCAGGGGAAGAGCAAGGCTTGGTGTGAGCTGGGTTTTAGGATAATTAACAGTCTTAGCTCCTTGGGTGGTGTTCAGAGACTTGTCTTCTATCGCCTGGCCTTTCTAGATTCTGATTCTCCACAAACAAAACCAATCTTTAAAAATACTCACATGCTCACTTCTCTGAATCCAAAGTACTTCAGTGACATTTCAGCATAAAAGTCTTACATAGCTCACTTTTTCATTGCTCATGTCTCAGCCTCCCACCTGGGCACGTGTACCCCCGAGTGGCGGCAGGAAGCCCCAGGGGAGGTCCCCCACAGTGCCTTGGCCTGGTTCACGTAGGGGCTGGGCTCGGGCGGGGAGCCCAGGAGCAGACCCTGGGATGAGGACTGCTTGTTCCAGGGGAGACAACGAGAGTTGTGGGAGAAGCGGGGAGGAGGGAGTGTGATGTCAGGCCAAGTCCTGGGGGGGTAACTTCAGCAGATGCCACAGGGGACCTCTGCGGTGTGCCTCAGGCCTTCGCACATTTGAATTTGCCATGAGCGGAGGAGCTGGGTGTGCCCCTCCCGCGCCCATCAATCATTGGCTTGGGCCACGCCCACTTCGGGGCCTTCTGGTTTATTTATTCTGGCAGCGCAGAAAAAAGAGCCGCAGCTGGGGGCTGTGGGGAGCGGGAAAGATGCACCTGCACTAAAGGGACGGGCACCTGGGCGGCACACTGAGAGGGACCGGTTTGATCCACCGCGAGAGGGACTCACTGTCGATGCAGCTGTTCAGTTTCCCTCTCGGGTTTGTCCTCTGAGGCTTTTGCTCCGTGTATATGCCCTATAGATGCCCTTGTAAGAGAGGAGAGGACGCACGTGCTAGGGAGTGACCCTGTGACCTCACCGTTGACACGGGAGAGCTCCCCGTGCTGCCGCAAAGCCCATGCCACCCTCTGCCACGCCCAGGCCGGCTCGCCTGTCTCCCTGTCCTGGGGAATTCAGTGACTCTTCTTTCCAATTTTTCCTCTTCTCGGTGTGCTCTTTGTCTTCTACCACATCTAGTTTAGCCTTTTTGCCATTTTTAAAAGTAATAAATAAGTGCTAGAGAGTGCACACACTACTTTAACCAAGCAAGGTCAGAAAGGTACGCAGAGGTTAAACAAATATTTTAACCAGTTCTATTGAAAAGTTGTGTTTAATGTTACATGTCACAGAAATCCCAAGATTCATTTGTAAAGATTCAGTAAATAACTGTTTAGAAACACTCACTGTTCCTTCAAAGTGTCCCTGCACACTTGTCTTTTGGCTTGCCAATATGGTAGGATTTTCTTGTGCGCACAGACTTTCTGTCTGCTGTGAGGACCATGCCCAGCTGAACTGCAGAGGAAGACACCCCTGCCCTCTGTATAGGTCGACAGCATGGAGGTTAGGAGCACAGCTTTTGGAGTCAGACCCACCTAGGGCTGAGTCTTTTTTCCATGATTTTGGACAAGCACTCAATGGCTCTAAGCCCTGGTTTTATTATTATAAAATGGGGACAAACAATAGTGGTCATAGTGTTGGTTTCCCAATAGCTCCCATCACCCGTCACAGACTCCCCCAGACTTTCACACCCTCAGAGCCATCCATGCCCGTGGCCCAGCGTCCACCACAGTCACCGCTGACACTCATACCAGCACAGTGAGGAGGGCATGAGGTTGCCTAGGCCAAGAACAGGCAGACTGGGTTCAAGTTCACCACTTTCTGGCTGCGTGGCCACGGGCCAGGCTTGAAGAACTTTGTCTGGGAGATTGGAGTCCAAGTCCCAGCCTCAGTGACAGGGAAGCCCAGCAGTCCCACAGTCAAAGCAGGAGACTTTATCCACACCTATAACGACCCCCAGGGGAAGTACAATGTAAGGTCTGCCTCTAACTAGCTCAGACAAACTGCCAATCTGGACAGGGTCTGTGGACACGTGGACTAGCCTGTCACACCGCCTGCTTTGTATACACCCAACCATCTGGGCACAGTGTGCACCCTGGCTACCCCACCGCTCCCACTCCAGAGAGGTTAACCATGCCAGACACAGTGCCTTGGACACTCTGTCCCAGGTGGGACACACCTGGCCCCTGGCAGAGCCTGCCTGCCCTGCCCTGCCCTGGGCCACCTGCATCAATGGCTCACAGCCTCTGGTTGGCAATCTGCCATCTTCTACCAGCCTTACAAAATGCTTAGGTACACTTCCCCAGATTCCAGGTGGGGTGTGAAAAGCACTTTGTTAATTCATGGAACTGACAACGGAAGGTGTGAATAAGAATTTAGTGCATTTCTGAGCCTGTCGTGGGGCCAGAATTCTGATAGTCAGCTTATATCTCCGCAAATCTCTGCAGTCATGGACAGCTGCATGTTACTTTGTTGAGAGTTTCATCACCACGCTCCTCTAAAAAGAGCGAGATTGCTAGTTGGAATAAAATGAAATGATAAATATAAATAAATAAAGACAGCGCATTGATGCTTTCACACGAACTAGGAAGATGCACTAGAAGGTGCATGGCTACCCTGGCACGGCTGCTGAAGGACAATAGGCGGGACCTAAATGCTTCATGGACAGATGGCTGTGATATAGTGGGGTTTTTATTTTTTTAAAAATTTTTATTTCAAAATATTCAGGGAGTACAAATGTTTTTGATACATAACTAGCTTGAGTCGGGGATACAGCGTTAACTGAGGAAAGCAAGGGGCAAAGTGATGCGTATGGAATAATTACATTTTAATTACAAAATAAAAGAAGGGAAAACTCCTTCATATATGTACATATCTGTAAGAGTCCCAAAAGAGGAGAGCAATGGCCCATACCAAACTGTCAACCTTAATTACATTAGAAGCGTGGGGCTACAGCCAGGCAGGGAAGATCAATATTTTTTTAAAGTATATAAACATTTATATTATTCTACTTGTTATATTGGGTACAATTATTACTTTCATAATTTTAAAAATCCAATAAAATGAAGAGAAAGAAGGACTCAGCTCAGATGTCACCTCTTCCAGGAAGCCTTCCCTGATGCCACTAGCCTCTTTCTTTGCTCCCATGGCATTTCTTGCCTGCTCTACTATTGTGGCTCCTGCATTGAATTGTAATCATGTGTCTACTCATGTGCCCCCTACTGATTGGGGACTCTTTAAGGTCAGGATCTTGGTCTTAATTTCCATATCCCTGACACCTAGTACATAGTAGATGCTCAATGAATGAATGTTGAATGGATGTACTATGAACTGAGTTGTGTTCCCCCCACCCCAGATCCACATGTGATGATATTGGAGGTGGGGCCTTTGGGAGATAATTAGGTTTACATGAAGTTATGAGGATGGGGCCCTCATGATGGGATTAGTGTCCTTATCAGAAGAAACACCAGAGAACTCTCTCTCTCTCTGTCTCTGTCTCTCTCCCTGCGCCGTGTGAGGACACAGCAAGAATGCGGCTGTCTGCAACCCAAGGAGAGAGCCCTCACCAGAACCTGACCATGCCGGCACCTTGATCTTAGACTTCCTGTTTCCAAAACGGTGAGAAAATGAATTTCTGTTGTTTAAGCCACCCAGTCTATGTTTTTTTGTGATGGCAGCCCAAGCTAAGTAGATGAAAAACCTGCTCCAACCTGAGCGAAGATTCTTTCAGCTTTCAAGGGTACATGTGCTGCCAGATTGATGGTCCACGTTCAGCTTTAGAGACCAGCCTCTGCGCCTGAGCAGTTAGCCCAGGGTGTGGACAAATGGCTGCACCTCGCGGACAGTGAAAGAAACGCCCTCCTGGTAGTGGGCACAGGCTGATTCTCAGTGCTGGAGTTTTCTGCCCCCAGACTCAGAGTGCACTTGGGAAAACCATGGAAGGCGCTTTCTACGTCCGGCTCCTTTTGCTCTGTGCTGAGATGCAGGCAGTGGTTGCCTTCACTGTCACGAGCTTTCGCCTTTTCTAAGTCTCCCAACGTGTTAGGGACCCGTTGCATGGGGTGGTGGTGGTGACACTCAGGTGTACCTTTTCCCTGGACATTCCAGGCTGTTGGCGAATCTGTTGCTCGTGTCTCTCTGGGGACGGCCGGGCAATACCAAGAACTAAGCATTTGGCAGATACTAACTTTCTGATTGAAAAGAACCCTTTGTCCTGCTATTCGATGCTATGGAAGAAAATCCTCAAACTGTCAGAAGGAAAAGAGAAAGCATTTTACGTCTTTGCTTTGAAAATGTAAATCGTTTGAGAGATTTAAAGTTCTAAGTCTTGGCCCCTTGCTACAGACTCTAAGCCTGGAGCCCTTTGAGCCGTGGGGTCCAATCCCCCATCCAAGGCTTGAGCCTCCTCTGTACTTACTGATTCCAGTAGTGCAAAATCTAAATAGAGAAAATGAATAACTGTTTTAAAGAAGAAATGCTCAATTGTTTTCACATAGAAAGATTTTTAAAGCATAGTTTAAAATTCAGTCCACTCTTAGGATATTTTTAGTCTCTTGAGAATGTTCCAGATCGCTGACTCAGTAAGCCCAGGCTCTTAAAAATGCATGTTTTTAAACTCCACAATGTAACATTGTCTAAGCTCCTTGCCATTTGGGTCTGACCGTATATTTTGAAGTCTGCCATGGTTTCCTAGGGACTGTTCTCAGCCTTGCTGAGCACGCCCCCCCAAATCTGATGAGGGGGCAAGTTCCTAGCATAGTACAAAGAAGAGGGGCCCAGCAGTGGCATGTGAAAGAACAGAAAGTCACTGTGTTTGTGGCAGTCAGAGCCAGAAGGGCTTTTGCGCTAACGAAATCTAGCACCTCAGCTTTGCAGAAGAAGAAATTAAAGCTCAGGGAGGACAGGGCATTTGCCTGAGGTCCACAGGGCCCGCCTGCTTCCTGTCCTCAGCCTTCTCAAGCAGGGAGGGTGCCATGGGGCAGCTGGTTCACCTCCTTTCTGATTTGGTGTAGCCCCTAAGCGGGCATCTTTCCTTGGTCTAATGAGGTTGGTCACGGGTGTAGGATCGGTTTGCTTGAAACCCAGTGGCTGCTTTAGGAGGTGGTAAGCATAGGTGTAACTCCGTAGTTCTGATCCGAACTATATAGCTTTAATGCAAATATATTAGTGATCCTCTATGGGCTATTTACATTTTACACACACACACACACACACACACATGCACACACTTGATGGATGTTCATGCCATCAGCAGTGTGCACAGCAGGGGCTGGGTACCACCAGATGGGAAAACAACAGCATCTCCTTTCTTACGAACCCCTAAACTTTGCAGGGGTTTGGGCATCAGTTGTGGTTACCGGTACTGGTGAATTCCCCCTGTAGACTTGGCCCCTTTGTGTCCTTTCAGGGGAGTTCCCTTTGGGATCCCATGGTCACATGGAGTCAGACAGAGCCTGGTCTCACCAGAAGGATGTTTGGTCTCATGATTTCTAGCTCACGAGGGAGAATGCCAGTGCGTGGTTAAAGCCTGACTTAAAGGAGGAAACTGGCACAAGTTTTGCAAAGGAGACCTGCCACCCTGCCCAATGCAGCCACGTCTTCCCCAGTCTCTCCCTGAGCACCCCTTCAACATCAGAGCAACCCACATCCCAGGAAAAGCAGAAGAGGAGGCATCTGTGGTTTTTCTTTTTTGGCTCTTCCAACAGCCATTTAAATCTGCGGTTCTCAAAGTGCGGTCCCAGGATCGGCAGCATCGCATCACCTGGGAAGTTATTGGAAATGCAAATCGTTGTTTCCCTCCCAGATCTACCGAATCAGCAACTCTGGGGAAGGGACCCAGTAGTCTGTGTTCTAACACGAGGTCCAGGTGATTTTTGAGAACTGCTGGTCTAACCACCCTGGCACTTCCGTCATTTAAGTCTGGCATTGAACGTTAAAGATATCAAATTGTTTAACTTTTATATATTAGTGAAATGATATTAGATAGTGATATATTAGATAATATCATATTACATATTGAAAGTATCCAGTATTTTTCCAGAGAGTCACAAAATGCTACTGAAAAGGGAAGGCAGACTGTAACAGCGGTATTCTTCAGCCATTAAGGGGGAGCCATTCTGTGAACTTGGGGCCATTCTGAGGGAGGGCCAGGGAGGGACTGGTACAATTTTTTTGATTAGAACAAAGAGAAACAAAATAGGGACCAATGTAAAAACCTCTGTCCTCTGGTTTATTAATAGAGACCTAAAACTGTAGAACTACCAGAAACTTTATATTTCTTAACGGTTCAAATTCTTAGGGACCTAAAACCAGTTCCTTTGGGTTCTTGGAAATCGCAGAGACTTTTAGGATGCTGATCTAACAGTGAGTTACAATTTTAACATTTTCTGAAGGCTTCCAGTGGGACAAAATTTATGCCTTTAAGCCCAGGAGCTCTGTCTCTATTACGGTGATATGTCAGGGTGAAAAGGAGTTCTTGTCTTGTCGGCACTCAGCACTTTCGAATCTGTCATGTCATTGTTTGCTCACGATAACCTCTGGCGCTTGTCTGGCTCTGTAGTTTTTAAAGCTCTTTGACATTTGGTCTTGTCTTTTGTTTTCATAAAATGCCTCTAATGTAGGCTGGGTACCTGTGATCACCGCCTACCTGGGTACCTGTGATCCTGTTTCCTTAGCTCTGACACACAGGCAGTGCTTTGCTGAAGGCCCCGCGGCCTGTGAGAGGAGAGGTGGCTGCCTCTCCCATTATCCTTTTTAAAATAAGAAGGGCCAGTGATGCCGGCTATCCATGTTTTAAGAAAAGATATGAATGTATATGAAAGCACCGGCATGTTAGAACTTGGTAAGTGGTAGTCGTCATTATTATCCTAGTGTCTTATTTAATACGGGGAATCTCAGAGGAAGTGGTGGCTCTTTGGTGACATACAGGCCATCCCAGAGTTGGAACTATGTATGGAATGACTGGGCCCCTTGCCCCAAATTCCTTCCCCTGAACCACGAGGAAGTGGGGAGCAGGCACATCTGACACTGAGGAAGGCTCCGTAAATTTCAGTTCAAATTTTTATTCCTTCCAGCGTCACCTTCATCTCCCCCCGCCCTGCTGTCCTGTCTGCCTTGTCTCCTGGACTCCTTTCTACGGTCTCCAGCAGAGCAAACGAGAGTAGCTACCCGGACACAAACCCACGCGGAACACTGCTTCAACACAAACGCAGTCTGGGCCCCCGGTTCATCCACTGTAAAAAGTGCTTTTGCTTTTTAAAAAAATTTCAAAACCTCTGAAGTCAGGGTGTGTCATATGACTTGTCATCTATTAACAAGTTCTTTTCTTTCTTAGAAGTGCACAGCATAACAATGCATCTTACAGCCATGGCATCTTAGGTTTGCTGGAACACAGCGGTTTCTCCTCTCCAGGAGCTGGCAGTGTCTCTCTCCGCAGGGTGAGGGCTACAGAGAGGGAGAGGGAGGCCAGAGCTCCAGGCGCTGTGCAGGACAGGGCACGGAAGAGCTGAGCGGGAGCGTGCCCTGTGGCGGGGGAGGGAGCTCTTTCTTCCTCCTGACCCAGAGCAGCAGGGGGTGCTCTCTGAGGAGGGAGAATCTGAATGCAATCTTGAGGGCGAGTGGAATTTTAACAAGCAGAGGAAGGGTGGAAGGGCATGTCACTCTCAGGGAACCGTATTCGCGGAGGCCAAGGAACTTGCAAAGGTGTGGCTGATAGGACCCACCACCTGGAAAGAAGGTGCAGGCAGAGCCAACTTTCAGCGCTACTGGCTGCTGGTAACTCGCTGAAATATTTCCCCACCAGTTGTAAGCGGCCCCTGCCCTGGGCCTCCCAGGTACAACTGCCTGGGCTGCCCCTGCCCTGCCACCTCCCCACAGCCAGCAACTGAGGGCTTGCCATGGGCTCGGCCCCGAGCGCCCAGGCCCGGCTGACTGGTTGGTTGGTGCAGGCCCTCCCCTCTGTTAGAGGTTGTGACTGTCACTCTGGCTGGGAGAAGAATGACTCTGGGGGCCGATAAAGCAGGAAGACCCACTTGAGCCAGATTGGGGAATGACAAACAGGAGCTGTGGGCCAGGACCCCGGTTGCCAAATCTTCAAAATTGTGCCCCTCCATGTTTGCTCACGGGACCCCAGGGAGCTGTCCCCAGTGGTATTTATAAATGTAGGCCCAAAGTAGAAGTTAAAAACTGAGATAAAAACAAATAAGCCAGGCATGGTGGCACATGCCTATAGTTCCAGCTACTCGGGAGGCTGAGGCAGAAGGATAGCTTGAGCCCAGGAGTTTGAGGTTGCTGTGAGTTAGGCTGATGCCACGGCACTCTAGCCCAGGCAACAGAGTGATACTCTGTCTCAAAAAAAAAAAAAAAAAAAAAAAAGAGAGCGAGAGATCAAAACAAGCGGAGATGGAAGTGAGTGCATCTTCTGTCCACATCGCAGTGACTGGTTGTGGACTCCCCGCCTGGGTGAGTGCACCCACTTGCCGGGGCACTATCCCAACAATCAGTGCAGTGAATTTAGCCCTCGTCTTAGAAAGAGGCAAGAGGAACATGGGGAGGGAAAGGGCTATAAAAGTCATGACTGAGAAGTAGATCCAGAAATACCCAGAAATATTTTTAAACACTGCAACCGTACCTAGTCCTGCACCCATTTGTAATGGTCCCAAAGCAACATTGTGCTACTCAATAAGGTGGTGGAGCCTTGTGGGGGGTGAGAAGCAGCAGGGAAGCCACACGAAGGGGAACAAGGGCCTGTGCACCCCAAGGAAGGAGCGGCCGCAAGTGGGACCCCCAGCCCCTGAGGAACAGGAGGGAGCTCCCAGCACGGTCGGAGCAGGACACCTGGGCCTCTGCAGGACCCGGGCAGGATGCAGCCCACCTTGGCCCGTTCAGCTGCTCAGTTACGTGGGGTCTGAGTTGAACTCCTCAGCTTGTAAATTCTCTCCATTTCTTCCTCAGGGCTGTGGGAACGGGACAAACACCACAGCTGTCTGCCAACGTCCTTTCTTGCTCAGTGAGGAGCAGGTGGAGTGCCTGTTACAGGGGGTGCATAAGAGAATCAAGGTGCACCAAGATCAGGTACAGGACATGGCACCAGTCACCACCAACTCAGAGCCGCCTTGGACCCAACAGTGGAGCTCTTCCCAGGGATGCAGTCAGTCTATGGGACCGCTGTGGGTTGGCCTCTGGGTTTATGTCCTTGCCTGGCTAGTAACTAACAATTAACAAGCATTTACAATGTGGCCGCCACTGTGCTAACACCTTCACCTATTAAATTCATTTCCCCCTTACATGGACTCTAGGGAGTGGAACTACTTTTATCCCCACTTTACAGATAAGAAAATGGAGGCACACAGAGGATAAGTGACTAGTCCAACCCCTAGAAAAGCTCAGCCTGCACAGCTCTTCTCCTCAAGCAGGTCCTTGTTTTTATATTCTTAGCCAAGTGAATCTTGGCCTCGTGCGGAAACAGAAGCCCTACGACCACTACTCCAATTCTGCCTCCGTCAGCTGTATCTGGCCACTGTCTCTCCATCACCAAAGCTCAGGAGCAAACTGGCAGAGACAAAAGTGGTTTTAACAAGAAGAGAGGGCGAGATGGGTTGAGAACCCACATGTTACAAAGTGCTGTTCCTATTGAAATTGCAGGAATGAAAAGCACTGTACTGGAAGCTTCCCCTTGTTGCAGCCTGGCCTCCTGGCTCCCAGGCTGTCGGGGACTCAGGGCCCAGGGCCTGGGCCTGTCTCAGAATCCTCCATCAGGCCTGATTTGATGGAGGCAGGACCACGTCCAGGTGACACGTATACACAGCAGGGCCCCACGCTCTGCTCTCAGGGGACGGGGCTCTTCATCCTGAGTTTCCCTGAGAAACTATCCTCCAGGCGTCTGAGCTGCTCCTGCGGCCCCGGGCTGTGCCCAGCTCCCTGGCTTTGGGACATCATTCATGTGCTGCCCCCACTCTTCCCAGCCCTTCCCGACAGACTGGAATCCACTCCTTCTAGAACCCTGCCATTGTTCACCATCCTAAAAGAGCTTCCTTCTGCTTAGGCTAGAACGCTGTGGCCTGCATGCCAGCCATGAAAATCTTCACGCCTGCCTTCCCCTGACCTTAATGGGACCATTCATTTCCATGTGCTTCATTTACTTTATAAACTTCCCTCTTCCTTTTCTTATTCGATTTTACCAAACCATGTACTTAAAAGTTAATTTGCAAATATTCTTCCCTTAGCTTATTTTGGTTAACATATGATTGGATGCAAAAATCTCCACCCTTCAAAGAATTTGACATTTGATTTCCAGATGGTCATTTAAAAAAAAAGTTGAAATAGCATATAATGAGGTAGCCACATGCGATCGAGCGGGTTCTCGCAGTGCTCCGTAAATACTTAGTCCCCTTCACTACTCATGCCTAAGGACTGAGCGTTTTAACGCATGATCTTTTGCCGGGAAGACCTGTCATCAGACAGGCCGGATTCTTACGCTGAAGAATTGAGTCTGCGGCAGGAGACCTCGGCCCCGCCTACAAGTCCTCCTCCTCGCTGCTTCGCGCTGCTGCCAGCAGGTGGCGCCAGCCGGCCCGCGCTCGCGCCCAGGCCTTTGGGGCCGGGAGCGGGGGAGGGGCCCACGGCAGAAAACCCGCTGAGCCCTGGCCAAGATTTCGTCTGGCATCTGGAATGCATTAAAAACAGCACACAAATCTGAACCTCATCTCCTTGGTGGGGCGGGGCCGGGGGGAGGAGGAGAGAGAAACAGGGAGCTTGGAAAAAACGAGGGAAGGGCAGGGGAAGAGAGAGGAGAAGAGACAGAATGCATGTGGCGTCATTACTGGAAGGATGCGCCTCCCGCCCCGCGGTTGGCCACCCCGGCCCGACCCGGCGGTGGGTGCTGAGGAAGGAAGCGTGAGCCAGACGGTTCTTAGCAAAGGGTTGTAGGACGGCATCCTCAGAGCTCGGGGCCTGCCAGTCCCTCTATTACTGGAATCAGGGTCCCTCCCCAGGCGGGGACAAAGAGGGAAGGGGTGGAGGCCTTCCACCTTCCTCCTCTGCGTGCCACTGCGTCCTCGGCAGATGACTTGCCCTCACTTCTGAGGGCAGTGACTAATGGGGAAGGCTAAACAGGTCGAATTCCAGAAATTATGTATGTTTTTTTCTATCACCCTTCGGGACCCCCCAGTTTGATTTCAACTTTTATTTTTTTCTGGGCCTTCATAATGAAAAGCGTTTTTAAAAGTTGACCAAGTAATTTCACTACCCAGGGTCTAACAGGCTGCGTGATCACCTGGCTAATGTTGTCTGGTCACTGTTCACTCTCGGTAAGGAAGGAGGTCACGGGGGAAGGGCACCGAGGGAGACTGGGGGTGAGGCAGCCGAGCTCCCTCTCGGGCTGTGCCTCAGTGGGACCGGTCTTGGGTTTGGGTAGTGAGGTCTGGTTCTCCTCCCTACTCCTGTGGCCAGAAGGTGCCTTCGTAGCTAAGGTGGGAGAGCACCTGGCCTGTGCGTCGCTCTGCCTGCCGAGAGGTCACACCTGCTCTCCAGCTGGGTGGCAGCCCCTGAATCTTATACCTTTCCATCTAAATTGCATCATTTCCACCTCAGTCTCACCACAGCTGGCTGCCCCTCCGTGCCCCCGTCATCCTTCTCTTTGCTCCTGTGTTTCGATGGAAATGTGTGGAAGGAGGGGCGCAGAGCTTCCAGGCCAGGCCAAGCTGGCTTACTGCGCTGAGAACCTCTCTCCTGCCCCACTCTCCCCGGGGGGCTCCCTGGGGAGTGGTTATTCATCCTTAGGCTCCTGACTGGGGGTGTAACAGCTGGTCCCACAAGTGTCATAGTCTCCTCTTTCCTCAGGGGACACTGGGTGCCAAGTCCCCTCAAGGCTGGGGAGGTGGGCGTTAGGAATATGGAACTGAATAATCTCCAAGTGGTCAGAATGAACAGCAAGGGGAAGAGAGGAGAGAGGAAAAGGATCTAGTGATCATAGTGAATCCCAAGTTGAAGTGAGTAATTAGGAAGGGACAGTGACGAATAGGAAAGGACGCTGGGAAAACCCTGCGGCAATTCGTTAGCCACATCCTGGACCTTTCTACTGCTGTCTGAGGACGCTCAAGACCCGTTCTAAGAAGTATAAGGGAAGTACGTGTTACAGGCTAGACAGGCTGTCAGCTTCTAAAGGGCAGAAATCGTGTCTTCTACAGCTTTTGTATCTCCCACAAAGCTTAAACCTAATTGCGTATATACTTAAGAGTTTACTAGATACTTTCACGTATAGTTTTTCAACAAATTCTTATTGGAAAAACGAATGAATAAGTTATAGATGAAAAACGACCTTGAAAGTTCAAAGAGGTCACATAAGTCTTCCAGGATAATAGGCCCACATTGTACAGCCTGAACTGTCAAACTCTCCATGGGGGAATTCACCCACTGTCCCTCTTTATTTTATTTTTTTCACTCTCCTTGGCTTATGTAATTTTTCTCTCTTCCTGATAAGGCAGAGCGATGTGTACATGGCTGGAATTTGGAGTCTGGTGATTCCCAGGTTTGAATCCCAGCTCAGCCACAGACTGGTTCTGTGATCTTGCCCAAGTCACTTACATTCTTTGTGTTTCATTGTCTGTATGGTGGTGGTAGGGTGAGGCCTCCCCAGGGACAGCTATAAGGGTTCAAACGACAACCCAGCAGATCCCCAGAGGAAGATTCATTGTTTTCTTGGAGAGAGGACTCACCAGCGTTGACGTGAAGAGGTGCAGAACTGCTGAGGAATTTCCTTGGGTCCTTGAGCCATCCAATTTCCAAGCTCATTTTACCAGAGAGAAACTGAAGCACTGCGTGATTAGCTGGAAGTCAGACAGTTATGGCAGGAGCAACAGGTGAATGTGTGATCTGACAGAGTCTGTGTTTCTTAGCTGTGGACATTCAAAGAGGAGCCAAGGTTGTTCAGCCCCTGGCTTAGAGTATCAGGTGGGGAGGCAGTGGTGACGGTGCCTTGGAGACACCCGCTGAGGATTTCTCTACCTGAGTAGATCGAGTCCCCTCACTGTGGAGACAGGACAGGGTGGACTCCTTAGAAGGCAGCTGGAAGGGCAAGAGCGCTGGAAGATCCAGGATGCAGCTTCTTCCCTTAGGCTGAGCCTGCAGGACTCAACCCGCCTCAGGGGCTGCCATGGTGTAGGTGACACTGGGACCTTGTTGTCAGGGCAGGGGAAAGGCTGAGCTTGCCCTGGGGATGCAGCAGGCTTGAGCTCTGGGAACATCTGAGATGTGGATGTGGGCAGGCCATGCCCACCCCGTGGGGCTGTCTTATTCCCAGTTGTCATTCTGAGCCTAATTTGATAAGAGGGACCATTGTGAGGGGGCTCCCCTAGGCAGCAGGTACCACCTAGGCCCTCTGCAGCCTCCACATGGTGCTTGCTTCCTGAACGACCTGGCCAAGCTCCGATGGCCTGACTTTGCAAGCCCACACCCTTTTTCCTTCCTTCCTTCCTTCCTTCCTTCCTTCCTTCCTTCCTTCCTTCCTTCCTTCCTTCTTTCTTTCTTTCTTTCTTTCTTCCTTTCTTTCTTTCTTTCTTTCTTTCTTTCTTTCTTTCTTTCTTTCTTTTGAGACAAAGTCTCTCTCTGTCACCCCAGCTAGAGTGCAGTGGTGTCACCATAGCTCACAGCAACCTCAAACTCTTGGGCTCAAGGGATCCTCCTGCCTCAGCCTCCTGAGTAGCTGGGACTACAGGTGTGTGCCACCACCCCTGGCTAATTTTTATTTCTTTAATAGAGATGGGGTCTTTCTCCTGCTCAGGCTGGTCTCAAACTCCTAAGCTCAAGCGATCCTCCTGTCTTGGCCTCTCAGAGTGCTAGGATTACAGGTGAGAGCCCCCACGCCTGGCCCCGCTCCTACTTTCCTCACCCCCCTTACCTTGGTGCCTGCCTTCCTGGCCCTATCTGCCTCTGCTGTCCCTGCACAGAAAGCCCCCACCTCAGCCCAGGCCTGTGCCTCTCCGGCTGTCTCTGCGTGGTGTGCAAAGCCTGCAGAGCTGGGTTAATGCTCCCTTTCCCTCTAGGTTTGACATGGTGTAGGCTGACAGCGTGGACTCTGGAGCCAGTGCCTGAGATGAACTATTACTACCATCTTCCCATCTTACCCCAAATCTGTCTCTCCTCAGCGAGGCCTGTGCTATATAGGAGAGGAACAGGGGTGACAGGGTCAGTCTATGCCTACTTCTCCAGAGCACTGGCTTCCAAATGGGAATCATGTACCACAGGGTGCTCAAAAACTCTTCTGAGATATAATGGGTGTGGGGGGGCTTGAATTTCTGTGTCAATGTTTGCTACATGTTAACCAAACCCCATTGCCTTTTTCCTCCCAGGCACCAGCTGCAGTACATTTCCCCAGTTAGGTGGGACCACTTGACTGCATTGGACCAATGGGATCAGGGCAGCCATGATGCTGTGATGCCACCTCCTCCAGCTCCAGCTCTTAACTCCCCTGCACTGTGCAGTCCTCAAGGCTCCCTGTCTTTCTGCACTGGCTGATTAAATGAAGAGGACCCCAAATCTCTAGAGGAGAGAAGAACTATGATACGGAAGGATCCTGCAGCCTCAAATGCATGCAAGGGACAAAGTCCTCTCTACCAACCCCAACATGAGCAAGAAACAAACTTTCTTCTATCGACTGTGTCAACTTCCATTAAAAGTTGTTTTTTAAAATATCATCTTTTAAATTTTTCTGTCTTTTGGTATATGTGTTTCTTTGTATATGCGTATATTTTGATACAGCAGTACATGTATATAAATTAATGCTCAAACTTTTAAATAACATGGAACAAAACATTTGGAAACCATTGCTCCAGACTATTGGAACCAACTCAATTCCTCACTCAGGGCCGGTGCCCACCTGACTGAAGCCCCTTGTCTCCTTCCACTTTCCAGCTCCCATTGTTATGTTTTTGTTCTTTGCTGTGTCCTGCTGTCATCCTGAAGAAAGTCAGTGCTGGAAAAACAAACACCACCACTACTGTTTTTTTTTTTAAAGACTGTTAGCAATGGATAAAATCAGTCTGCACTAGGAATTAGAAGACCAACCAGAGTTTTATTTCCAATTCTAACTAACTTGGTTTCGAACTCCTGACCTTGAGCAATCCGCCCGCCTCGGCCTCCCAGAGTGCTAGGATTACAGGCGTGAGCCACCGCGCCCGGCCAATTCTAACTAACTTGGTAACAATGGGCAGGGCATATCACCTCTGGGCATCCAAGTCCATATCTGAAGACCGAGGTTGCTAGACTGGATAATTTTGGGAAAACTTCACAGCTCTAACATTTGATGAGCTTCATAGTCTGTTGGTTTATGCGGGTGTGTGCCTAATTTTGGAGTAAGCTTTAAAGGATGGCTTTGAAAATAATTGTGATTGTATAGTTACACCCTTACGCCCTTTCCCATTTGCCAAGAGAGAAAGATTTGCTTTGGCTATAGCTACCACTCCACTGGATTAACTTGTTGCTTTCCGGGAATTTGTATTCATATGGAAATTTCAAGATAGGACTTGTCTGAAACTGCTTATTTTCTTCTATTGAAAGGAATCCACAGGCTCTAGGGAACTCTAACTTCTTGTAGCTGTCTCCTCTTTCCGGTTCCTGGCTTTCACCCTGGTTTCTGTAAAGGAAATTCTAGTGCTTTTGAAGACCCCAACGCCCAAACAATCTGTTCCAAGGCAGTGTTCTAAATTACAGATGTTTGTTCTCAATGCTCTCCAAATGTCTCTGGGGCCAAAGCACTCCTGTCCTAGTCATAGGGCCCATGTTTGTGTGGTAGTTAGGACGAAAGCCAAGGCAAGAATAGCTGTCCCCAGGTTTCGCCTTTTACTTGTCAGATGCTGGTGCCTCAAGGGTAAGTATTCCCTCTCTTAAGCTTTGCCCCATCTATGGGATAAAAATCCGCATCTTCTCATGAGTCTCCACATTTCTTTGTTAAGTTCATGAGTGTAGGGAGGCTCCCATTTTCAAACCTTGTTCTTGGCTTTGCAAGAAAGGGAGCTTTGTTTATTATAATCATTGTATTAAAACCATCATCATTAGAGTCTCAATTTTAGTTTTACCTGATAGTAGAAAACATAACCTTGCCAATTGGGTGTTCATTTAGTAGATTCAAGTGACTTCTGTGTTTTTTTGCTTAAATTCAATCTGGAATTGACCCACCTCCCAATGTTTTTCAGGAAAGGTATCTAACACTGAGGTGGGGTGATGGTGAGAGACATTAGTCGTAGGGAAGTTATATTTCTGTGCTGGTGCCCACTGATCTGTCTTTATCCCCATTTGGTCTCAAGTCTTATGGTCTCCACTGCATCTGCTTTGGCTTCTGGGCCCTTGGACCTTGGGTCTACTTGCTCTCAGCCCCATGCCTGCTCCGCTCTGTTCCACATGTTGCTCCCATAACCCTGGGGGTGTACAGGACTTTGTGAGGTCACCTAGGGCTCAGTTACCTGGGTACCCCATGCAGGAGTCTCTGTCCCACTCTCCTGGTGGGCACTTTCCCATGGGGGTGGTGGTGGTGGAAATATTCTCATCTAAGAAGAGATTAGAAACTCTCTTTGGTATGGAGGAGAGAAAATGAAGGAGAAGCAAAAGAGTTGTTAAAAGATAAACTTAGGCATAGTACATTTTTACTGAGTTTATTTCAGCATTCAGTGATTCATGAATTGGGCAGCATAAGATGACAGGTGGTTCAAAGCTCCCCCAAAGGGGCTCCAGGGGGAAATTTGTATAGGGTGTTTGAGAAAACAAGACAAAGACAAAGACAATGGTTGACTGGTTAATGTGGAAAGTCCCTAGTTAGAGGTTGGTTGGTATTTTCTGATTGGCTTAAGTTTTGTTTTACTGTTTACGTTGATTTGGGTTTTGATTTGCTTAAGTAGGAACCCAAGGTGCTAGAGCTGTCTCAGTCTAATAGCTTCCCAATAATCATTTTAATAGAGCTAAGCTTCTTAGAAGTTCCCCTTTCCTCTCCCCTCTCTCACAAGGCAAACCGCAAAGCATGAGATTGCGGGTTGGTTAAGAGAGCCCCAGATGGGCTTGGAAGTCCAACAGAAGAGAGTGCTCAGGCCACACTTGGCTCTGGGACCCTGCAGGCAGCAAGCCCACTTCTGAACTCCATTCCCTCCCAGTGGGAATGTAGCTTTGTGTTGAAAAATCTATATTCAAAATATCAGTGAGATGTATCACCTGCATTCACCTACTTGAAATCATGAAAATGGCCTTTCCTGACATAACTTTCATCAAGAAAAAATATTTTTTGTAAGTGATTCTTTCAAAACCTCAGTAAGTACTTTTCCCCTCAAGTGCCTGCGTCCTTCAGGGTGGAAAAGGAGAATGGTCAACTTGGACTCATTTCTTCACAAGATAAGCCTGAAAGATGAATTTTCAGTGGCTACAAACTGACCATATTCACAGTTCTCATGATTTACTTCAACACGCCGTCATTTGTTGGCCCGTTATCTGCTAATCGAGCAGGGTGCAGGACAGCTGCACAGATACCCAGTTCTCATCCTATGGAGGTCAAGATGCTTTATGAACATTGTGAATCAGAAAATAACCATGATCTCAGCAACAGCAACATCTCTTCTTCTATAGCCTTGATTTTTAAGAGAACATGAAGTCTTCAAGTTCTGTATCTCTTTCCCACCTCTCCTCCTCTGTCTCTACCTGTGTAGCTGATTCGCAGTCTCTGCACATTAGTAATTTAGACCAGAGTTTTTCAGCTTCAGCACTGTTGATATTTTGGGTCAGATAATTCTTGATTGTGGGAAACTGGCCTTTGCGCCGTAGGGTTTTAGCACCCTCCCTGCTTTTACACCCAGACACCAGTAGCGCTCTTCCTCCCCAGCAATAACCACCAAAACTATTTCCAGATATTGCCAAATGTACCCAGGGGGGCAAAGTTGACCCCTGTTGAGAACCACCGGTTTAGACAAACTACAGATGAACGTATCTGCGGTCACACTCAGTAGCGATTGCTCGTATATGTCGTATTATTTATATTACGATGTCCAACAGTATCCTCTGATAAAGGAAATTACTAATTGATAAAATAAAAACACCTGCTTCTATTCTAAGCCTGACATTTATCATTAAGTCTCTTTTTCCCTTTAGCATCTTAGAAAAAGTACGAACTGTTTTTGCTACTCAAGTATAACCTAGAATGATGCCTGTATATTATGGTCTCTTCTTCACTTTTGGTGACAAAATTAGTTAGCTTTTTTCTTGGTAAGTGTGATTTTGCACTTGTTTTACAAAAAATTAATTGATTTACCAGCAAGTCATTTAATAGAGTTTCTTAGCTGACACTCCACTGGAGATTGGACTGGATCAATCATTGTTCCAATGAAATTCTATCATAAAATATAAATCGTCATAATTCCTGTTAAAATGTTTCCCTTTTTTTGGCAATGTGTAGGAAATTAGTTAATTTGCATATTAATAGTCACAGTGCATATAGATTCTCTATATTCCCATTGGGGTCACATGTACAGTCATGATTATTATGTTATTTTAATACATAGTTTGTGTTTCTATTATGTTTATTGTGTTATTCCAAGTATACTCTATGTCACTGCTTTCATCACCATTTTTATTTATAATAAACCATTTTCAAATCCTTGATCCATGTTGTGTTCTGGGGCTATCCCATGAGACAACAGTAAGTAACAGTAACAAAAAAGAAACCTAAACAATATGAGCAATAACATACAAATAATGAGAAAGTGGCAGCTGAGACAAACCATACCTTACCAAAGGAGTGCCAGCCAAGGTGCATAATCAAATGTAGTTCGTGTAACTTGCACCCAGACTTCAGGTTGAACAATTCAGGTTGTAATGACGACTAGGAACTTACCTTACCTTTTAGATATGTAAAAATGTAGTGAATAATGGCTTTCATCACCTTTTCTGTGGACGGCACTATCTTCATCTCCTTGGGCTGCCCTAACAGATGCCATGGACTGGGGGCTCCAACAGCAGACATTTGTTTTGCACAGTTCTGGAGGCTGAGAGGCCTGAGCTGCAGTGTCTGGGGAGGGCCCTCACCTGGTTTGCAGATGGCCATTTCCCCTGGTATCCCAGGGAGGCGGGGTGTTGGGGGGAGAGCGCGAGAGCCAGAGAGGGGAGCAGTCGCACTTGCTCTGTCTCTTCCTCCATTCACCAGGCTCCCACCGCCTGACCCAACTACCTCCCAAAGGCCCTGCGTCCAAATACCAAGAGTATTGGTGATTTTCACATCCATTTTAAGAAAGGCTCAGTTAGCCTTCAGTTAATTTGGATGAGAATGACAGATCCCAACACAGACAGTACTTCAAGTGCTTATGAGTCCCATCCCCATGCTAGACAACAAGCCCCCTGAGGGCAGGAGCGGGTTTTCTGATTCCTGTGAGTTTCCCCACCACCCCAGCACAGGGTTCTGGCCCAACACAGACAAAGCTCTTGGCATGAGCCGGTGAGACTGAGCTCAGGATGCCTTGCAACTGGAGTTCACTTTTACCAAAGAGTGAAGGCCAGAGTTGAAATGCAGACTGACAGGTCCACAATGGCCAAGCCCTGTGGGGTTTAGCTGCGCAAATCCATTCTTTTGACAAAGACGAGAGCTCCCAGGGTGCAGCACAGCTCAGCAATGGAAGCTGGCCCCCCGTGGTGGCTCTGGCAGCTGCCCAGGGCTGGACTCTGGACCCCATGGCTTTTTCTGCAGGAGAGCACATGACCGTCCCTCTTCCAGCTGATTAGCTTCTAACCCAGAATCAGGCTCCGGTTAGTGGGGCAGGTATCTGTTCCCTCCTGTGGAAAGTCTCCAAGGACACACCTGTCTCCGTTTCCTTCAGCCCCACTTGCTATCTGATCAGCCTGTGGCTCCAACAACACCCATGCCCGCTCCTCTGTGCGAGTTTGGGGGGTGTGTTTGTGGGGGCTTGAGCATTGCTGCTCCTTTGAGTTACCCCCACAAGAGGGCAGAATTGTGATCAATGGTTACCCATCTTTTCCACAGGTAGGTCTGGGGGAAACAGGGATGTAAAAATTGAGCATAGGTTCATTTGAGAACTATTTTATATAATCTCCATTTTTGAAAAATCTTACGGAAGGGTATGGAGTGTTGGTTAGGAGGATGGTTGAGGTGTGGTTCTCGGGGGGAGGACCTGCTGTTTGGAGACTTGGTGGCCATAGCAGCAGGAGCAAGAGCATGAGGAAGAGGGGGAGGAGGAGGGGGATGCTAACATTTATTGCACACTTACTGTTACCGGATATAGTATATATACCCTCACTTATTCCCCACAATCCTACCGTCATCCCCATTTGACAGCTGGGGAGACTGAGCTGAGGGTTTGAGTGGTTTGCCTGAGGTCACCAGCTATGAAGTCGGGATGCCAAGCACTACTCCTGGCTGCAGGAATTTTGGTGAAGATGCTCAGGAAGATTGAGAATGGATTAGTTGCCTTCCAATGACTTTTTTTGCTCTAACAAATATTCCCTTATATTATAATCTCTGCAAGTCCCCTTATTTAAGCCAAACCCTAAAAAAAAAAAAAAAAAAATGCATGCAGTGGAGTCTTCTATCTGTGCTTCTTTCCTTCTCCTGATCCTCACCAGAGCTTGTTCCAGCCCTGGAAGGGAACCCATGCCTTTGCATAATTTACTGCTGTTTTTCTGCTTCCATCAGAAATCTGCTTGGATCCTTCACTTATACTAAGGAGGAAATGCATGATAACAGGTTAAGATATTTCTTTTCTGTGGAATGACAGAATGACAGGCATCAGCCAGCAGGCAGTAGCAAATAATTTGCAGAAGGCATAAAAGTCCTAGTATTATTCCAGTTCTAAAAGTCTGTTTTCCCGAAGTTGTTCCATCCTACCCCCATCCCCGTGAGGTATATGAGGAAATTCAGGGTTAGAGAGGGGCCTCGACCATGATCATTAGTAGTTTACAGACCTGGACCCGAATTCAGGTCTCTGGATCCTGTGTCAGGAAATCACATGGAGGGATGAGTAACATGAAGGCAGCTCCCACCCTGGAATGTTTAGATTCCGGGCACAGGGTGATAGAGAGGCTTGGAACATTCCAGAGGAAACAAAAGCAAGATGAGCAAAGAGAAAAAGAGCTGTGAGCACCAGGTTCCAAATGCACGAGTGAAGGTGGCTGGAAACTTCCCAGGGCGTGGGGGTGGCTGCCCAGGTCAGAGGACACCAACAGGAAATGCAGACTCCCAGGGTCCCAGGGCTAGCAAGGAAGCCTTGGCTTTGTCACCAGGCTGTGCTGCCACGAGGCGTCTGTGCTTCGAAAGAGAGTCAGCCCAAGGTGACTCAGACTTCCTGAGAAGCCTCTTATCTCAGCCAGCAGAGACAATGGGTGCCTTCCCTTGCCTGAGATGTCCCCATAAGGAACACCCCCTGCCCCAGGCAGATCAATGGGCCTTGAACTGCTCCCCAGCGTGGGTCCCAGGGGCCACCGGTGACGAAGCTCCGATGACTGCCTCTCTAGGATTTCTGCCTGTTTCTGCTCCCCTATCCTCCTCCCTCTGCTCACAAGCTCCAGAAAGTCCAGGAAGAACTGACTAATTCTCCCCCTGGGCTTCTTGCCTGCAGGAGCTGTCCCTTTAACACCCATATTTTCCAAATTAAATCAGGACAAGAGGCCTGGACAGAAAGACGGTAACCGATGGGACACGAGGGCCAAATATTTTAAATTGGCCTACGGATGGGTTCTATGCATAAGGTTTGCCTGAAGATGGGTGGTGTAGGGTGGCTGCAAATCACACTCAAGCTCTCCCTGACCTGGGTTGCCAACATTCTACCCAGATAGAAGCTTGCGACACGCCTCCCAAAAGACCACCTTGGAAGGAACTAGCAAGGGAGATGAACAGTCCTATCTGATTTTGTTTCTGTTGTTCTTTTTCTTGAAACAGGGTCTCACTCTGTCGCCTGGGCTAGAGTGCAGTGACACAATCATAGCTTACTGCAGCTTCGAACCCCTGGGCTCAAGTGATCCTCCTGCCTCAGCCTCCTGAGTAGCTGGGACTACAAGCACACCCCGCTGCAGTTGGCTGATTTTTACATTTTTTGTAGAGACAGAGTCTTGCTAGTTGCCCAGGCTGGTCTCAAACTCCTGGCCTCAAGTGATCCTACTGCCTTGGCCTCCCAAAGTGCTAGGATCACAGGTGTGAGCCATGGTGCCTGACCTTGATTTTGCTTGTTGATGGTGATGAAGTTCATGGAGCTTTCCTGCAGGAAGGAGTACTATACGGTCATTAGAATGTATGCAAGTCCATTAGAATGTTTTAAAGGACAGTTCTTAGCAAATACATAACCCCAAGATTTTTCCTTTTAAATCAATCTTAGTCTTAGAGCTGTTAAGGATCTCTAAAATCCTTCAACTTTAGACTTGAGGAAATAGAGTCTTGGAAAAGTTAAGCGATTGACCCAAACCTTAGTAATGTCAGAAACATTTGTAAAACTCAAGTGTAAACTTCCTGACTCCTGCTCTAGGGCTTTTCCCCCCAGCAGATCAACCCTCTTCCTACGGAGCAGGCAGTTTTTATTTTCTAAACAGCTCCTTTGCCAACCAACTAGTTGGTTGAAGATGGCAGACTCAGTATGATACCGTTCTAGCCAGGCCAGAGTAATTACAGAACACAGATCCTCTGATTTAAAAACAGTCTTTTAAAGAAATTCCAAAGATAAAGAAAGAGAACAGCTAAGAAAAAGGCACCCAGGACACTCATCCCTAAGTTGCCAGGGCCTTCCCATCCCTGGCAGAGGACTGAGAAGGGGAGCCGGGAGGGTGGGTGCGTGGGGTTCTTTTTCAGCCTGCTTGGAGGCCCACCTGCCCCCGAAGAGGCAGTTCTAGTAGCATGAACGCTCCCAGAGCCCAGCTCCACTCCAGGCCCCATTGCTGTGCCAAAGGGCTCACAGTCTGGGGTTGGGGACAGACATCCTGACAATCGATTACAGCTCAAGCAATGCCGATGGCAGGAGCTGCAATTGTGTGAATAAAGTTCTGTAGAAACACAGGGGAACGGGGCGTTAACTCTGAGTAGGGCATCAGGGAAGGCTTCGCAGGCTGGACACATGGTGGACTGGGTTCTGAAGCAAGGGTAGGGTTTCTACAGGCAGAGAAGGGGAGAGGACTCCAGGAGGTGGAGCTGGAGCATGAGACACTCATGGAACTTCCAGGAGTCCTGTCTGTCTAGGGCCGTGTTCCTGAAACTTGTTTCACGGAACTCTAGTCCTTGGAGATGACCCGCCAGAGAAGGGTTCTCGGGTCAGATGTGTCAGGGAGTGTGGCCTACTCCATGGCCTTCTGAGAGTTCCACAATTCACAAAGCTTCTTGAAGGTTTTAGTAAAACAAACAAACTAAGGCAAACCCTGTTTAACCATTTTTAAGCACGAGGAACTCTTTTTGTTTCAGAAAACATCTCCTTTCATCTTGGGGAGCTAGAGCTCCACAGTTTCCATTTTGGCCTAAGGAGGGAGGGAGGGAGGGTGGGGAGAGCTTTGACTTTAGAAAAGCCGGGGCTTGCTGAGGAGTTCAGGGTTTCATGCTGTGGGCCGTGGGGCACAGTAGCAGGACTCTTTCTCCCCTATATGACATTTCCTCCTGACTATGTAAGTAATGCGTATTCACTGTAGAAAACTTGCAGGGGGGAAGAAAACAACCTCAGGAAAGAAATGAGGTTGCCCATAAAGCCGCGCACAGAGGCCTCCAGTTGTCCCCTGAAGGCGGGTACTCACTGAGTGCCACCGCGGTGCTCGCCCTGTTCTAGTGCTGTGGATTCCACAGTGGGCGTGACAAGTGAAGGTCCCCACCCTATGCCACTCGTCTTTGAGATGGGAACAGAGGCAATCGACAAGATGAATGAGCACATGTGGGCTAAACAGTGAGAAGGCGAAAGTGTCTGGGGGAGTGTGGCACAGCCATAGGCAGTGGGGGCCACCAGATGGGCCACGCTTTTTAAATAGCTATACAGTCGTCCCCCTTTATCCGTGGTTTCACTTTCTGTGGTTTCAGTTTGCTGCAGTCAACTGAGGTCTGACAGTATTAAATGGAAAATTCTAGAAATAAACACTTCATAAGTTTTAAATGACACCTGTTAGTCACTCAGCAGCCATCTTGGTTATCAGACCGGCTGTCGCGGCACCGTGGTGCTGGTGCTGAATAGTGGCCTCAAAACGCAAGAGTAGCAATGATGGTAATTTGGGCACAGCCAAGGGAAGCCCTAATGTGTTTTCTTCAAATGAAAAGGGCAAAGTTCTCAATTTAATAAGGAAAAAAAAATTGTATGTTGAGGTTGATAAGATCTATGGTAAGAACAAATCTTCTATATGTGAAATTGTGAAGAAGGAAAAAGAAACTTGTACTAGTTTTGCTGTTGTGCCTCAGACTGCAGAAGTGACTGCCACAAGGCGTGATAAATGCCTGGTTTAGATGGAAAGGGCATTGAACTTGTGGATGGATGGGAGACATGGACAGAAACATTCTGACCAACCGCAACTGGGTTTGGTAATAACCTGGGTTTCAGGAGTCCACCGGGGGTCTGGAAGGTAACCCTTGGGGATGAGAGGGGACTACATGGAGATATAATTCATGCACCGTACAATTCACTTATGCAAAGTGTGCCAGTCTGTGGCTTTTAGTATATCCATAGGGTTGTGCAACCAACACCAGATGTAATTTTAGCAGTCACTCCCCATTCCTCCCTCCCTTAACCCTTGACAGCTATCAGTCTACTTTCTGTCTCTGCAGATTTATCTGTTCTGGTCATATCATGTAAATGGAACATTCTTTTATGTGGGATAATGTCTTTAGGGTTCATCCATGTTATAGCATGTATCTGTTCTTCAGTTCTGTTTATTGACAAATGCGACTCCATTGTATGAAGGTGCCACATCTGGGTTTTTCCATGGTAGGGTGTGAGCTGAGGAGTTGGGGGGCCTGTTTGTGATGGGACCACTGTGCCTTCTGTATGGGGAGTCTTAGGGCAGGGAAACTACTCTGTAAGATACTACAGTGGTGGATACATGACATTACGTATTGGTCAGAACCCATAGAACTGTACAACACAGAGTGAACCCCAATGTATACTGTGGACCTTAGTTATTGATAATATATCAAGGCTGGGTTTGGTGGCTCACACCTGTAATCCTAGCACTCTGGGAGGCCAAGGCGGGAGGATTGCTTGAGCTCAGGAGTTTGAGACTAGCCTGAGCAAATGCGAGACCCCGTCTCTTACAAAAATAGAAAAATTAGCTGGGTGTGGTGGTGCATGCCTATAGTCCCAGCTACTTAGGAGGCTGAGGCAGGAGGATCGCTTGAGCCCAGGAGTTTGAGGTTGATGTGAGCTATGATGATGCCACTGCACTCTAGCCTGGGCAACAGAGTGAGACTCTGTCTCAAAAAAAAAAGTATCAATATTGATCTGTCCATGGATGTCTGTAACATTGTAACAAATGTATGTACCAACTAATGGAAGATGTTAATAATGGGAAACTGAGGGAGGTGAAGTGTGTGGGAACTCGCCATCTTCTCAATTTTTCTATAGGACTAAAAGTTATATAAAAAATAAAGTCTATTAATTAAAAAAAATTAAACTCACCCACCAACTTCTCCAAATCCGCTCTTCTGGTGTGTCCTACCTCAGCCAGCGAATCCACCAATCCAGCGAATATCCAATTATGGAAGTCGGAAATCCAGGAGTTGACTTTACCTTCTTCACATCCAGCTCTGCTTCTAAAGAATCAGTGAGATCTGACACTTTGACCTCCTCAACAATTCTGGAATCCACCACCACCCTGGCCCGCGGTCCATCCCAGGGAGGGCTGCCACAGCCTCCTTGATGGTCCACCTGCTTCCCCTCCCCACCACCTTCTTTGTGTTTCGTCCCCTGTGGCCTCCAGACTCGAACCTGAGTGTATCGCTCGCTGCTTAAAACCCCAGAGCCTTCCTAGTGCCCTCAGGATGAAGACAAAGCTTCTCCCTGTGGCTTCTCATGGTCTGTCCCAGCCCTGCCAAGGCTCATGTCCCCTCTTGAGCATTTCAGGCTTCCTTTCGGGGGTCTTGCTCACTTTCACTCCTGACCTTTGTACCTTCTGTTCCTTCTTCTGGAAATGTTCTTATCTTTTTCCTGATACTCTCTACTCAATCCTTTAAACTTCAGTCGAATTATCACTTCTTCAGAGAAGCCTTCTCTGACCTCGCTGGCCAGGTCACATCTCCACATTTAGGCTCCCAGGCAACTCGAACTCACGTGTTTATCTGTGAGACCAGCTGACGCCAGTCTGTGGGCTGTACCGACTGTGAGGCTGTAAGCGGCCACGAGGGCAGGGCTGAGTCTGTTTTTGCCAATTGCCTCTCATGCCTAGATGCAGTGCTCAAAAAACAAACAAACAAACAAACAAACAAAAATTTGTTGATGAATGAATAGATAAATGAATAAAAAGTCATACAATTTTGAAGTTGGTGAATTTGCACTAAAGCCTTCACCAAAGATCTTTCCCTTGGTTTAAAGGAAGAGACGTGTCCTTTGCCCAGGGAGCAGGGGACTGTCTTAGTGCCCCGTTATGTCGGAGGGAGAAAGGCATGTGTAGGGCTGTCACTTTAGAACGCTGCATTTTCTGAAGGCTCACCCAAGTACTCACTCCATCCGTGATCTCATTCAGGGAGGGATTGCTTTGGATTTAAACACATTTGGCTGTTGAAGAATCCTGATTGCAAAATATGGTGACTTCATGCATGTCTCTTTTCTCCTTAGAATAAGCACAGCTCTCTTTTCACTGGGACAGCCTGGCAAAGAGTTCTCTGAAGGAACAGAAAAACAGTACTTAAGGGACATCCGGTTTTAAATCCATAAAAGAACCATCGTAAGAGGGTTTTTATGTGTCCATTTTTTAAAAACCAGTTTTCCATGTATTTGTCAAAGGATGTCCCATCACTCGGTACTAGGCTCTCCAGTCTGAGTGAGGGTATCATCACCTCCCTGGGGCTAAGAGATCCACTTGCCCCTTTGTTCACTGATGTGCCATCCTATACAGCATGTGGGAACCCTGTAATCCCCATGCCCTCATGCTGCGGGCTTCCCAGGGTAGCTGGGATTCAGTTGGCAGATCTACCAGGTCTTACTTCTACTCATGTTTTCATTCAACAAACCTCCAGTGCCCACAGGGTAGCAGGCACTGAACTGGCCACAGTGATTTCCTTGGCCCTCAGTGACTTACTCTTTTTTGCATTGGAGAATAAGCTCCAGGCACTTCCCTGGAAGGCAAGGATCTTTGTCCATTTTTCTCACTGATTTATCTAGGACAATCTCTTGGACTCAATAAGTACTTGTTGATTGGGCAGATGCATGAATCCTTTACGTTAAAATGTATCCCTGATACCTGCCCATGTTTTGCCTTCTTAGCATTCAGCATCCATTTTCCCTCCTTTGGTAACAGAACCTTGGTTTTCCATTGGGAAAAATCTTTATCCCACTCTCAGACCTCATGGTGTGGGTGGAGGCTAGTCCCATGATCAAGACTCACACCACAGAGACCTGATTCCAAGTCTTTTGTTGGCACTCCTGGGAAGAGAAGCTCTCCCCCTTGAGGACTTGAAGCTGGAAAGTTGTAAGTCTGAGGCTTCTGGGGGCCACCATTTAATGACCACTTACCTGGGAGTGGAGCCTCCACTGAGGAAGGCAGAACTTAGAGAAATCTAGGTAAACTGAGTCTGGTTGATGTTGCTTCCTCTGTTTAAGCTACATCTATCTGTATTATTAATAGTTCCTAGAGCTACTGGAAGAAAGTATCAGAAGCTGGGTGTCTTAAACTACAAAAATGTATTATTATCTTATAGTTCTGAAGACTAGAAGCATGAGATTAAGTGTTGGCAGGGTTGGTTCTTTCTGGGGGCTGCAGGGGAGAATCTGTTCTACGGCCCTCTCCCAGCCGCTGGGGGTTTGCTGGAGATCTTTGGTGCTCCTCAGCTCGCGGATGCTTCGCTCCAGCAGCTGCCTTCGTCTTCACCTGGCATTTTCCCCATGTGCGTATCTCTTTTTGAAATTGCCCCTTTTTATAAGGACATCGGGCATATTGGATTAGGGCCCACTCTAATGACCTCATTTTAACTTGATTTCCTCTGTGAAGACCCTGTTTGAAAATAAGGTCACATGTACATGTACTGGGGGTTAGGACTTTAGCATCTTTTTTGGGGACATAATTCAATCCATAACACTCTCTCTTGCAGCTGAGAGCCTTACACACTTAACGTTTTAGTTCCATACAGCAAGTCGTATATTTTGCAGGAAGCTGTTCAAATAAAGTCAAGAATTTCCATTTCTTTCTATGTAATCTGTCCATTGGCTAAAAACAAAAAGAACTTGACCTGAGGGGAAGAGGGCAGTATCGTACATTTCTTGTATTCTGTACCATATATATACCTTCATGTAAACGTGAATTCTATCTAATTCTCTCTGTCATCTGCCTATCATCTTTCCAACTATCTACTTACCTATCTATCGTCCATCTTTCAATCTACCTGTTTTCTATCTATCTATCTACCTATCTTTCCATCTATCTTTCTAACTATCTACCTATCTTCTATCTATCTATTTATCTATCATCTCCACATTTATGGTAAGGAATGTTTCACAGATTCTAAGCAAGAAAACGTTTTTTTATAGTTTTTTTTTTGTAGTTCTCTTATGTTTCAAGTTCCCAGGCCAGTAAGATTTGCTGACCAGAACTTTGGAACTTTCTGTTGAGTTGATGCATTCCCTTTTGCATTTCCTTCCCAGAAATGTCGGAGCCTCCTTGCAGCCAGGAGATAACCACAAAGCCTTACACTCTCATTTGCCCAGAAAAGACAAGATAAGCGACACGCCACCACAGGTCGTGCCCAAGGACCTGCTGAGCAGCCTACTCCTGCAACGCGCCTGCACACAGGCTGAAAGAATGACCAACATCGACCCTCAGCTCATTACACTACTACACTCCCCACCCTGGGAGGGACTTGTCCACCATTTTTTGATCATGGGATGCATGTAGTAGCATCATTTCTCACTGTGCTTGTGTGCCTTGCACTCCGCCCCAAATATGTAATGATGCTCACTCACTTCATGCATTATTCAGTTCCCTCCAGAAAGACCCCTGGCCCCACTGGTTGGGGAGGAGGATTTGAGGCAGTCCATTCCTCCCACTTCCCAGTTGATGCAACTTCTGCAATAAATCCTCTCTTCCTTGACAATCCTCCTTGTCTCAGTAATTGGCTTTCTGTGCTGCGAGCAACAGAGAACCCTCCCTCCTTGTGGGTTTGTTAACACTTTCTTTCCCATGTGTTTATCTTGGGATAAAAACATATGTAACCTGACTCCTATTGGTCCCCCCAGAAGGGATTCTCCTTATTTACTTGCATGCTGTTAAGACCCCCCAACCCAGGCTGCAGGTGGCTTAGATCCTGTCCCGCAGGAGGAGCTGGGTCCCCAGTTGGTGTCTCCTCTGTGACAGATGCCCCAGGTGCTGGACCGGTGAATTGATGTCTGTCCTTCTCTGTTTGGTTCCTCAGCAAGTCAACGAAAGAACAGGAGGCATCTTTTTCCCTGTTGGGCACTGTTCTAGGAGCCAAGGACACACCCGTGAGCAAGAAAAACACAGACTTGGGTGTTATGGAGCTTATATTCCAGCGGGGTTGGCAGAGTTCCTATTTCGGTCTGCAGAAGCCAGTCCTGTACTGTAAAGAGCCCTGGCCCCCCTGTTTTTTGTGAGGAGGCAGGTGGAGAAAGCCTTGCTCCCACGTCGCTTTTGGGTGACAGGGTAATTTCTGGTTTTCCCCTCAGGAAGGCTCAAGCCTGTGCACTTCCAAATTAGGAGATGTTGCATAGTCCTGGCCTGTGTGTCCTCTCCCTGGCTGCCGGTGTGGGTGGGATCCTTCCCATGCCAGGGCAGCGTTCTTGTCGTTTCGGCTTGTGACAGAGGGCTGGGGACTTGCTAAGGTGTGGCTCTCTCACCAGGTGTCCTCTGCATTTCATTCTGCCTAGGACCTTTGCCAAAAGGACACAAAGCCTGGTACCAAGTCTGACTTTCTATTGTAATCTTTGGTTGCTGTGGGTCCTATACTCTTGATGGGTTAACTTATTTCCAGGACTTTCTGTGCCTCAAACCAGCGTAGACGAGAGTCTCTATCTCTTTATGCTCAGCAGCTTTTAGCTCCATGGTCAAAGAAAGGAATTTCAATCACTAAATGTAGTAATGTATCTGGAAATGTAACAAATGCTTCAGACATACGATGTCTTTGAAGTTTTCTAGAAAAGTCTTTTTAGCTTTCAGGCTGGGTGGAGATTGATTCCTTGGAAGGGAGTTGGGTTATCATGAAAACAGAAATGATCTCTGGTCGGTTCCAGGAAATGAGAGTTCTGAGTGGCTTCTCACCCAGGGTTGAACAAGTTTATTCGTGGTGGGAGTGGCCCCGGGGGTCTCTGGCTCTGTCTGGGATGTTAGGTGGGAAAAGACAGTTGCTCCAGGGAGACAGGATTTGGACCTCAGTCCTGCTGCTTTGCAGCTGTTGTCAGGGGTCAGTCGCACTGGCTCAGTTTCCTCATGAAGAAACATTGATTTACAAAAATGGCCAGGTGTGGTGCCTGTGACCTCAGCACTTTGGGAGGCCAAGGCGGGAGGATTGATTGAGGCCAGGGCAACATAGTGAGACTCTGTCTCTACAAAAAATTAAAAAAAATTAGCCGGGTGTGGTGGCACACGCTTGTATAGTCCCAGCTACTCTGGAGGCTGAAGGAGGATCGCCTGAGCCCAGGAGTTCGAGGTTGTAGTGAGCTATGATTGGGCCACTGCACTCCAGCCTGGGTGACAGAGTGATTCTGTCTCCAAAAAATAAAATAAAATAAAATAAAAACCTACTTTGTGGGGTTGTTAGAGGCGACACAGGAGGGGCTCTGTGAGAACCCATGGGTTTGAGTGGGTACAGGAGGGTGCTTCTCAGAGTCAGAGCCCCCCAGCCCAGCAGCTACCTGCTGAGAGTTTTGGCCACACCCTGTTCACAGGGGGGCTTCATAGTGCAGCAGCTCAAGCTGTAGATGCTCTGAAATGTTTATCCCTCGCCGAATGAATACCGAGTTGAAACTGATTCGAATGATGAGTGTTATGTTAGGGAGTTGGTTAAACTGGTCAGAATTTACGGATTCAAAGCCCGGCTCTGCCACTCTATAGCTCTGAGCAAATTATGTCTCCTTTCTTGTGCCTCAGGGACTTCATCTGTAAAATGGGAGGGATGAGAATACATGTCTTACAGGCTTGTGGTTGCTGAATTTGTGCTTGTAAAATGTTTTAAACAGAGCCTGACACATAGCGAGTTTTCAGGAAGTGTTAGCTTTTATTACAAATGCCTCATTTGGAAAGAAAATAGCTAATAACCCCAAAAGTGGCTTTCATCGGGGGTGGATGAGTGGAGAGTCATATCGGAATTAAGATATTTACTGATTATTTTACACATTTGAAATTTCAGACAATATTAAAGGAAGCAATGATACTTTCATCTTTTCTAAAAGAACTATTAAGTTTTAAAAAGCGTTGCCACTAGCTTCTGGCATTGGTCCATCTTCAAGGCATTTTGCAATGAAGTAGCAATTGATCAGTGGTTATTTCCTGAACCTTCCGATATAGGACTTTGATGTATGCACAAGGTCTGTTGGAGATCAAGCGAGTGACAGGCCACTTCAGAGTTCCTGGATTGTGAAAAGCAGAAATCAGAAAACAAGTTTCCAAACCCACTGTGATATTCTTGACACTTGCATTAAAAAATAATGTTTTTCAGTATACTAAAAATGCAGTGCCTTATAATTGCACTATTTTAAATTAATTATAGGATTCCTAAATATTAATAATTTAATAGTGTATGGCAGGAGTTTGATCAGCCCCTTATGCTTTAGATGTAGCAGTAACTAAAAGACAGTCACTATTCTTAGGAAGCCACTGACCCAGCGGAGTAAACAAACGTGTGAACAACCAACAATACTACAGCGAGATAAACGTAAGTGGCCCTTAGGGGTCCCCAGGGAGAGCGCCATCGGCTGTGCCTGGGTGGGTCAGAGAAGGCCTCGAGAGGTGAAGCTGGCCTTGCGGGAAAGGAAGGGCTCCCGATGCAGGGGATCTCCCGCTCTTTCTCCCCGGCCTGTCCGCCCACCGTCCGCCTCCGGAGCCCGCCACTCCCGGCCGTGCTGTCCGGGCTTCGCGGGGAACGTGGCTCTGCTGCTTTGCTCTTGGAGTCGGTTGTTTTTTTCACTGTGAAAGTGATTTGGTTTCTTCTTTGTGGTTTCTTTGAGCTTTTCAGTGAGCAAGAAGGCGGCAGTGGGAATGCGCAGGAAGCAAGCTAATCACTTTGAAAGACAGCACCTCCCCGTGGTGTGGCTGCCGCAGGAGGGGGGTGAGGCGCGTGGGGGGAAGGCGAGGCCGGCGGGGCTCGGGCGGAGTGTCTGTCCGGGCCGGCAGTGTGGGCAGAGGGAGCCCGGGCACGGCGCACCGAGCGGAAATCCCGCAGCGGCGTGGAGAGCCTCTTCCCCGGATGCCGAGGTTACCCGGTACGAGCAGCGCGGGCAGTTTGGATGCGAAGACTGACGGCATCACGCCCACCGCGAGGGCTCGCGAAGGTTTACAGCTCACGTGACGGGGCTTGTCGAGGAGGAACAGGGACGTCCTCCCACGCTGGCTCCAAAGGTGTAGAGAGCAAGGCCGGCGTGGGGCTTCGTCCACGGTGGTTGCAGGGTGTGGCTAGCGGGGTGGGGTCCCTGTGTGTGGGCAGGGGCTTGTGCGGGTTGGCTCTCTCGCCGCTCCCAAAGACAGGCATTAGGATTTCGCATCGGCTGGCCCAGAGGTGGAGCACGCAGGAAAGTGGCAAGGGCGAGACTCAACAGCTGTCAGCCGTCAAACATCAGCAGTCACAAAAGGGACTCGGAAGAAGACAGGCCAGTCTGGATGCTGTTGTGACAGTCTAGGCCAGTGGTTCCCAGCCTCCTGTTAAAAACACGGCTTCCTATGCTTTTAGCAATTTTGAAATATACGTTATTATTATCTGTGGTCACCAGGCAGTGCAAGAGATCACTAAAACTTACTGCTTTAGTCTAACTAAAATTTTGTGCCCTTTGATCAATTATCTCCCCCTCCCCTCGCCACCCCCAACCTCTGGTAACCAACCACCTTTCTACCCTCTGTTTCTATGGGACTGGCTTTTTTGGAGTCCACATAGAGGTGAGATCACACAGTATTTGTCTTCCTGCGTTTGGATCATTTCACTCAGCATAATGTCCTCCAGTTCCATGCGTGTTACGGTAAATGACAGAACCTCCTTTTTAAAGGCTGTGTGTATTTCATTGTCTGTATGCACCGTGTTTTCCCTTATCCAGTCACTGCTGGTGGACATTCAGGTTGCTTCCATGTCTTGGCTGCTGTGAATAATGATGAAATGAACGTTGTGTGCAGATATCACTTCTACATATCGATTTTAATTCTTTCGCATAAATACCAAGAAATGGGATTGCTGGATTATATGGTAGTTTTATGTTTATTTTTTGGAGGAACCTCCATACTGTTTTCCATAATGGCTCTACTAATTTATATTTCCACCACCAGTGTACAAGACACCCTGGGCGACACGTGTTGCTTTTGTCTTTTTGGTAATAGCCGTTCTAATAGGTGTGAGGTGACTTCTCATTGTGGTTTTGTTTTGCATTTCCCTGATGATTAGAAATGTTAAGCATTTTTTCATGCATCTGTTGGCCATTTATATCCCTGCTTTTGAGAAATGACTGTTCAGATCCTTTGCTCATTTTCTTAATGTTCTCCCCACAAAAAGGTAAGTCGGTGAGGTGATGAATATGTTAATTAGCTTGACTGAATTTTTCTATAATGTATACATAGATTTAAAAAACATTAGATTTTGCCCCATAACTATACACAATTATTATTTGCCAATTAAAAATAAATAAATTTTAAAAATTAAAAAAAAACCCAAAACTAAGCAAAAGAAGTACAATTTCCTAGACTTTAGACCTACTGAACCACCATTCCAGGGTGTGGGTTATAGAAATATGTGTTTGTAACTAGTTCTCAGGTAATTTAGAAGTACATTTCATGGAGTGACATTGGGCTACAGTCATGAAAAACAGAAAAAGGATTGAGAAACAATAGACAAGAGTTCAAGATATTTCTAAGACCTTTCCCCTAGATCTTATATCTTAGACTCTTTTGGGGATTGTGCAACATGTGGTTGGAAAACCAATTTATGAATTTTGGAGGGAACAGAAAATCTTATGAGTCTGTCTAGAGAGCAGTGTGCAGGTGATTGCGAAGCTGCACACATATTTTCCTGTGTATTATCCACTGTATGCAGACAGACAAGCCATGGAAAACACCTCGCGACTTGCTTGACTCCTCCCCCGGTCAATGTGCTGTGTATCTCCACCGTTACTTTTGGGAGTGTGAACTCATATTCATAGTTGCCAAGGAAAAGTGGAATTAGCTCTGTGAATCTCTTATAAAATAAATTACATAATGTGTTCCAAAGATGAAAGAAATTCCTGTGGGATTGCCTGCTGTTCTGGATAACTGTGTTGCAGCATTCTTTCTCTCTTGAGTTAGCAGTTAGGGGTTCAATGGGTAAAATCTGTCTTGTGCTCCATCATGAGAACATAACTCAGAGCTGGGGGTTTTGATGTCCATCTAAGAGAAGTAACAGATAACCCAAAAGCTTCGAGCCATCGGAACTCGTCCGGAAGTGCTGCAGGAGCCCGTGGAGGGAGCACTTGTGTGCTTACGGCTTGGTGTTCAATACTCTCTCTCTGTTGTGTGCCGTCCTCTTAACGGCTTAGTGACTCTCATGATTTGTCCATAGGTCTTCCACTCTCTTGGGTTTCTCGTCTTGGAAGGGGGAACATGAAGAGAAAAATAAACAGGAAACTGATGACTAAATCTATCATCTATCTCGATATCTGTCCACCTAGCTGGCTATCTAATCCATCCTTACGTTTTATCCGTTAATTTTGTCTTTCATCTATTCTCTTTCTCATCTCACCTTTGGTGTATATTTGGAAGAAGATAATTCAGTAGATACTTTTCTTTTTAAAACGCCTTTATTGAGAGATAATTCACTTTCCATATAATTTTCCAATTTAAATTGTGCAATCCAACGGTTTTTAGTATATTCAGAGTTGTGCAGCCATCACCACGATCCATTTTTGGGACGTTTTCATTCCCCCGGTAAGAAACTGCTTAGCCTTTGGCAGTCACTCCCCAAACCTCCTGTGCTCCCCCCGCCCCAAGCCCCTCTGCTCTCGGCTCTGTGCGCTTGTCTATTCCATTTCCATTTTGTGTAAATGCAACCCTACCATCTGGGGCCTTTTGTGAGTGGCTCCTTCACTCAGCCTAAAGTTTTCAAAGTATCCATGTCGTAGCTATCGTTTTTGAAAAAAACCTGTGGGTCAGGTGAGACATAATGAAAATGACTCCCTGTATTGCTTTCTTGGAGGTACGGGAGGAAATTTTGCATTTTGTATTTGCCTAATAAAGTATCGTTGAATTAATTTTGCTTCATTTTACACTCAGATGCCAGGTGTTGAATCTCCCAATAGGATTGAGACACAAGTCCTGTCTCCCAGAATAACGTGCTGGTTAAGCAGGTAGATTCTGGAGCCAAACTGCCTGGGTTCAAGTCCTAGCTCTACCCACCCACCCTGTTGCTAGTTGTATGACCTTTACCAAGTTCTTCAACCTCGCTCGGACTCAATTCCTCATTTGAAAAATGGGGATTCAAAAACTGTACCTAAGTTCAAGTGTGGTTGTGAGGGCCAAGTAAGATCATAGACGTGAAGCTCCTGGCACGTTGCCTAACCTCCGGTAAGCCCTCAATAAAGGCTGGTGATGATTGTCATTAATTATTCAAAGAGCTATAGTCCGAGAGGCACATGAATGACTGTAACATGACAGAAGCGCATCGAAAGCGGTGTGATCAAAGGGCCGGGGGGCACAGTAGAGGGAACAGTCAACCCTTTGTTTGTGGGATTGCTGCCTGGAGCCAAGACCCAGACCCAGCCCACCATATGTATTTTGGGGCTGCTGTCATGTTTTCAAGATTTTGAAATTCAGCCCTTTTAGGTAGGCAGTCACCCCACCACTCCTTAACGAATCAAACCGGTTTGTTGGGACAGTCCTCTTACTTAGTTGTGTGCCCCACTGTGGAAGGTGAGCTTTGATCCAGAACTTAAAAGTTGGTTCTGAATTAGCCAGACTGGGAGCAAAGCGGGGTGTGTGGGGGGGTGGGGATTTCTCATTTATTACCTCAAAGTATACAAACTTATCCAATGATCGCGGTCACTCTTTCCCATGCTTCTTTTATAAAATTTGTTTTTCTGTAATGAATACCTCATGCAGGCATGTGCCAAAACATTCCTGTAAAGCGAAAGGCGAGTGTCCTATCTCTGGGGTGTCTTCCTTCCCTCCCTCATTAGTTACAGCTGCCGTTCTATAGCCTTCCAGAAGCCTATCTTGTCTGCATATTCAAACATTTAAATGTACCCTCATCTCCCTTTCATTTTGCACAGGGGAAGCATTTTGAAAATATTTTTCATAAAAAATGAACACAAAATAAAAAAACAAGGCTGCGAACCATATGGTTTTGTTTTTATTTTCATTTTTATCACAGAATTTTCTCAAATGGACACAATATGGAGACTAGTGCAGTGAACCCTTACATACCCATCATTCAGCTTTAATAGTTATCCAGTTTTGCTCATTTTATTTCATCTATCACCTACTTTCTTTGGTTTTGCTTGATTTTCCTTGGAGCTATAGTATTTTAAAGGCCTTACCATTTTTTTTTACTTGAATATATATTGTGATCATCATGCATACAGATTTGCCTCATTTGTTTTAGAGACGAATTTCTGTTATGTGAATATTCCATACTTTAATCAGTCTCCCTTTGATCAACATTTAGATTGTTTCCAGATTGTTGATATTATCATCAGTGCTACCAGATGCATTCAGTTTTATGCTATTATAGTACTATTTGAGGTACCCCTTCTCCTGCCTGGTCTGTCAGCTATCTGGTAGAATTATAGTATTTTTCGCCAACACCTACAAGTTCTGGTAAAGGCTCATATACATTTCTATGTACCTTGATAGGTTAAAATAGTTGTGTTCTTGTCTTTAATTGAGAAAATGTCTATTGAGCACCCACATAAGTAGGCTCTAGAGATATGAGAATAACTGGTGGGATAGAAAATGTTCAAGGAACACATGGGTCAGGAGTGAAACAGTGCACTGCATTTTACCTTTGTTTTCTTCCTTTATAGGTATTGTATCAGCTAGTATTAGATTTAGTTGTGAGTGGCAGGAAATTCAATATCTGGCTTAAACCAGATAGAAGTTCATTTCTGTCTCATGTGAAAATCTGGATGTAGGTGGTCTGGAGTAGGAATGGCCCACCACAGTTTCAGGAACTTGAGCTCTTTATCTTGTTGTTCTGCTCTGTGTATGGTACAAAGAGGCTGCTCTAGCTCCATCCATCATGTCTGCATTCCAATCATCAAGAAAGGAGGAAAGGAAAGGATAAGGGCACATCCCCTCTGTTTAGGGAACTATTCTGCAAGTTGCACAAACCACTTTTCACCTACATTTCAAGTTCAGAACTAGTCTCATACCCATCTAGCTGCAAGGGCAGCTGGGAGATATTATCTTCATTTGGGATGGATATAAACAAATCAGGTATAAGCATTGTGTTGCTGGTGTGAACAAGGTGCTGTGGGAGCTAACAATATTTCTGAAGGAAGTTTTCCTAGAGGAGGCGATACTGGAGCTTGCCTACCACAGGCAAGATTTGCTTTTTTATGAAGTTAAAGAAAAAATAATCTGACAATTAAATTTAAAGGGAAATTCAATTTAAAAAAGATATTTTTACAAACCATTCTCAATGTGTCAGAAATTCTATAGAAAGTCTTTAGCGAAAGTTTTTTTTTTCTTAAAGAAAAACTTTAGACAAAGTAAATTTGACAACATTTATTTGAGCAAAGAATGACTCATGAATCAGGCAGCACTCGGGACCAGAAGAGGTTCTGGGAGCTCCGCTGCAGCAGTGTGGGCAGTGAGCTTTTGCAGGCTGACCGCAGAGGAAGATAAAGGCTTAAGATACAGGTGCTTTGTAACACAGCATTGGGTCCCTGGAAATCTGCCTTCAGACATTATGTTGTGGAATGCGCAGAGCTGTCCCCGGGAAGGATGCTGCACGAAGGGCCTGAGGACAATGTCTGAGGAGGCGTGAGGACGTGGCCAGAGACGGCTGTGGGAGGGAGGATCTGTGCAGCCCCCGGTGACCACTCACCACCAACGGACCAGGGCGCCTTAGTGAAACTGCTTGTTTCATGTGATAAAAATAGCAAGAAAGCTACAAAAGACTTTTAGGGTCATCTCAAAAGGACCCAGGAACCAACTTGGCTAGACAAGTCTCAATTTGAGCATCCGTAAGAATAAGAGCTACAAAGAATTGAGACCCTTGAAATAATTTAAATCTGTAAGTTCGTTGCAAAAACCCAGTAACTTTAGTTACTGTGGAGCTTGCAAGTATCTGATTTATTATTTTGAAAACTGGTAAATAAATTGGGGAAAAAATCCAACATTTGTCTTGCCTTTGTCATGAGCAGTAAGTACCTCAGCGAAATCAAAGAGTTGATGAGAGTATCTCCTTATGAAAGTACTGCAGAGTGAAGAGTAAAGAAAAGCTGACGGAATGAGAATATTACAATCTGCAGCTGTGAATGAAAGAAGGTTTCTAGTCAGTGAATTGTCAATCGCTGCTCACGTCACAAAAGGAGAGACAGCCCTGCATCAGGTACCTCCCGACATTCACAACGTCGTCTGTGGAAAAGCAAACCTAGACCTTGCCAAGGCCCCAGACGCCACGGCCAACTAGCAGGCGGACAGAGGAACTTGCTAAGGGATGCTGTGGAGACGTAATCAGTACAGTCCAAACTGTGGGGGACTCAGCTCTCCTGCAGTCAAGGAGACTAAACGAGAGAGCGCGGGGCAACTGGACAGGCAGAGAGACATAAGAAGTTTCTCTGCCACTTGCAATGCACGGGCCTCACTGGGATGCTTTGGTCTGCTGCAACCCCTCCTGGCCTTTCGGCGACTCAGAGCATCCTTTGAGCTTTGGCTCCGGTGGACAGTTGCCTGTCCTTTTTCAACCTCCTGTTTGCATTCTTGAGAGGTAATCAGACTGGCCCAGGTCCTCTTTGTGGTCCAGGCCGCAGGTCAGAGGCCAGCCAATGGACTGCCTGATTAGCTCACGTGTCTACCTTTGACTTACTCAAGTAGAGGTGCAGGGTCATGGGGGGACCCTGCTAGGAACAGGTGATGTGTGCTGGTGCCTGATACCTACAAAGGCAACTTGGAGACTTAGAGGGAGAGTTCATAAACTTCTGACCTAACACACTGATTTTTTTTTTTTTTTTTTTGGTTTTCATGTAGAACTTGAGTGTGCAGGAGAAGAGATATGTCTGAGCCCATTTTGCCAGTGATTTGGGGTGGGAGGCAGGAGGAAGACCAGTGCCTGAGTCAGGGATCTGGGCAAGCCCACTGTGGATCTTGGGTGGATTCTCACATTGAGTTGGTGGGCAGAGCTGCCTGGGTGACCCCTTTGTCATGGTGCATGTTCTGGAGTTTGCACTTTGATTCTTCTGCTTATGAATTGGTGCATCTGTGAGCAATTTACTTAACTTCTGTGAACCTCAGTTTCATAATTTTGTAAAATGGAGATTAGAGTGGTAGAACCTGCCTCATAGGTTTTCTTCGAAGATTTTGAACATTGAATAATTTCTAGCATGAAAAAGTTGAGGGCAGTTCCTGGCACAGGTGTGTGTGCGGGCGATCTAGAGCCAGATTTGGTATCCCAGTTGCTTAGTTCATTCTGCCCTGCAGGAAGGGGCAGGGCCATGCTCCACACCTGCCTGTTGGGAGGTCACCAGGTGTACCAGTGACTAGGTGGCAAGGTGCACCGAGGGACTCTGGAAGCATCGAGGTCAAGGCCCCGAGTCCCATGGGGTGTGTCTGGTCTGGGGGCACCAGGCTCACACTGCACTGGGCTCGCCCCTGCTCACAGCTAGCAGAAGGCGATGGCGAGCCCAGATGCACATCACGCTGACTTGTGGGGAATTTGTGCCCACAGAGGAGGGAAAAATGTACCTTGCTAAAGCTAACAAGCAAAAGCCGGGCGAGCCCTGTGGGAGGAAAATAACTCGGGCTGTAGATTTTCTTGTCTCTCCTTGAAGTCTTGCCATGAACAGCATAGGAACAGACGTGATCAGCATCATGGCTTGACGAAACACCGTCTGTGTGCACTGGCAGGTGGTGGGGCTGATGTCACTCTTAAAAGGCTCTCTAACGTGCCCAAGGGTCTGGCTCCCAGCCTGGGCCCTGGCCTGCCTCGCATGCAGCAGGAGGTCGATAAGCAGCTCTAGGGGTCACTTCAAGCTGCAGAGGACTCCTGGGTTGAGTCTTTGCAGGTTCTTACAGAGCCACGGGGGATGTAGCCGCCCTGCCCCGGGCCTTTGCACAGAAAGTTGTCTACTGTCTTCCCTAGACTTGTTAGGAGGGAGGACAGAGGCTTCTCAGACTGGCCTAGCCCAGCTCCCCCCACCGTCCTCGCTGTGCACTCCCTGACCCATTCCCGACATCCAGGCCACCCGACCCCTCCATGCTTCACTCACGGCCCTTGCCCTGTTTGGAACGTCCCTCCCTGGTGTGTAAAAGAGCTTGTGGTTTGAAAAACTGAAGGAAGACCCACGGGGCTGGGGCACCGTGAGCCTGAGCCGCAGAAAAGGGGCCCGAGGAGAGGTTGGAGGCACAGCCCCCTGGCACGGGGGCTCCAGGGTGAGAGCGATTCAGAGGGAGCTGAGGGCTGGATTTGGAGAGGAGCTACAGTCTGGAGAGAGGAGAGGATGGGGAAGGACAGCGACCATGAAGGGTCCACCTGTGGCGGCAGGTGCTGGCTTGTGGGCAGGAAGGAGAGGTGGATTCTTACTGGGGAACAATTTGATGGACATTTTCCTACCACTAAATGATAAAACAAGACTAAAGCACAGATCTTCTGCCTTCTAGTCTTGGGCTTTTTCTAGAATGTGCTTCTCTCTCAATATTAGAGAACCCTGCAGAAGAGGAGGGAGGAAATATACTGCCGAGTCTGCATGGTTGTGAGGATGATGCCATGCTTGTTTTGCTTGCAAAGGAGCGAGGGGACTTCAGACTCCTGGCTGGACAGGCTGCACTCAGGGCTTAGAGAGGGGGATGGGGATGGAGAAGAATGGATACAGGACAGACATTTCAGAGGAACTGTCCGTGGGGCTTGATGATCATGGGAAGACAGCGAGTCCGGCCTATTTCCCGGGTGCTGTTCCCAGCTGACAGCTCCAACGAAACTGCCAGACCTCACAACCTGCTCTGTACCACCTGCTCCTTGAATCTGGGAGATTTTTCCAGGGCTGGGTCCCAGGTGAGGGTAGAAGCTGCCCACACCCCCTGTGGCCAAACATGCTGGTCAGGGGAGCGGGCCGGAAGGGGACTGCCTCTCCATGGCCTCTCGGTGAAGGTAATTCTCTCTCCAGTTTATCCAGAGAGCACCTTATTTCAGAAGCATGCTGGGAGCTTGTTTAAAAGGAAGATTTGTGGGGCCCACCCCCATCTAATGAATCAGAGACCCTGGGAGTGCGACCCAGCAATCTGTCCTAATGGAGCCAGGTGATTGTGGCACTAAGGAAGTAGACCATCGGTCTCAGCCAGCCAGGTCTGGCCCAGAGTAGCCATTTCCATTTCTGGTGGAAATGATCAGAGGTCCCAAAGGAGAACACGCACACCAGGAGCCTGGGCTAAGGCCCAGCACATCGTAGGCGCTCGCTCCTGGGGGTGGGAATGATCACTCCATCGGCAGTGTTTGAGGACTGCATCTTTGGAACCTCTGAGCTTGCTGAGGAGGAGAACAAGGCAGAAGATCCAGGGAGGAGGATAGCAACTGCTGATGTCACAATGCCCCCCCACAACCCTGGCTCCCAGCTCCTGGGCGCAGCGGCAAGAGGATGGCTGGCTGTAGCAAAGAGAGGACCAGGGAGGCCTTGGGATCCCGAGCACAGGGGACAGCCAGAGACCAAAAATAAGCATCGGGCAGGGCAACAGCCAAGACATCCACGGAAGGATGGGGAATCACAGGAACCTCTCAGGTAGTAGTCTGGGCTGGAAGGTGGGGAGAAGGGACGAAGGCACACACCGAGCTTGGAGGAGGTTATGCCCTCCCAAAAGGACACTCTGCTCAGTAGAGACCCCCAGAACCCAAGAACCCCTTCCCCCCTGGTTGCCCCCCAGCTCCCCAAGGCTCTGTACAGCATACGGATGCCAACACCCCCGCCCCGTCTTGTCCCTGGGATTCTGAGTTACTTTGTCTGTAGAGGGCTTGGGCTCAGGTATATTTATAAAAATGGCCAGATGATTCCACTGTGTGTGGTCGGGGCTGCCAACTCTACTTAAATGGGAAAACAAGATCACAACAAGATCACAAGATCAAAGCAAACTCACACAAAGTATACTCATGTTTCCCCCCAGAGATGGACGCGTGAGACTTAGATTATGACGTCTAATGTGTGACCTCTTGACAGAGCTGGGACCCAGGGAATGTTAAGCTAGGATTGGTAAACACTGTTTTTATTATTAAGAACACACAGAGCCTACAGGGAAGAAGATAAAAAAGAGCTAGACAGCCAAGAGAAATTTTACAAAGTGATAATTAATATTCAAGTCACTTATTTAAAAATAATTCAGAAAAGGAATAAAAGACATCAGTACATGAAACCAAAAGTTAGCAAGAAACCTTTTCTTTTCTTTTCTTTTTGAGCCCTTGCCTGGTCTAGAGTGCTGTGCCTCAGCCTAGCTCACAGCAACCTCAGACTCCTAAGCTCAAGCGATCCTCCTTGCCTCAGCCTCCCACGCAGCTGGGACTACAGGCATGCACCATGACGCCTGGCTAATTTTTCTATTTTTAGTAGAGACGGGGTCTCACTCTTACTCAGGCTGGCCTCGAACTCCTGAGCTCAAACCATCCTCCCACCTCAGCCTGCCAGAGTGCTGGGATTACAGGTGTGAGCTACCGTGCTCATCCTAAAAGTTAGTAAGAAACCTTATGACCAATGAAGGCACCTTTATATAGACTGAGGTGGGGACAAGAGAAGAGAAAAGACTCGTTTCTGTGATGAGGAGTCTCTCCCCCTCTCCCAGCTTAGCGAGGGCTGGCCGGGCACCCAGGCACCCACCCCAGCGCAGTGTTTCCAGAGGCCAGAGCCTGCGGGCCGCTCTCTCCGTGGTGGAAGCTTTTGCTTTGCATTGGCTTGAGCTACGACAAGTTAGCATGAGAGGGGCAGAAATGCGGAGCAGGTGAAGAACGTGGGAAGTCCTGGTTCTTGGGTGCAAATCTAGACTCCGACACTGGTCTGTTTGCTGACTGGCCTGGGGGCAGGGAGCTGGCTCCTGCCCAGTTGACCTTCTTTCTGGGCCTCCAGGTCGAAGGCTTCCTCCAGGCCTCCTGCAGGCACTGCCCTCACTTCCTGCTGAGGTCCCTTCAGGGATGTCTTCTACGCGCTCGCCCCTGGGACTTGTGCAGGGCACAAAGAGGGCTCCCTCCCGAGTCATGCAACGTTCAGGCCCCATAAGGCCTGGTTCTGCCGCTGCATGTGGCAATTCCAGGACACTTTCTTTGCCCCCCGGGTGCCGCCTCCCTTAGGGGTCTGGAGTCCTTATACCAAGCAGGGCATGCCCTCCTGAGACAGATGGCCCTGGGGCCCTGCCTCCCCTTCTCTGATCAGAGGGAGCCGCCCTGGCAGCCACACTGGGCTGGTTAGTGTGTGTGTGTCTGTATTTCTGTGTGTTTGTGATGTGTCTGCGTGCCTTTGTGTACGTGTCTGTGTGTGTGAGTATGTCTGTCGGTGTTTGTGTGTGGGTATATTTGTGTGTGCCTGTATGTGTCATTGTGTCTGTGTGCCTGTCTCTCTGTGTGTCTCTATGTGCTTGTGTGTTTCTGTGTGTCTCTGGATCTGGGGGAGTGTGCATGAGTCTGCGTGTTGGGATGTGCGCGCATGCGCCCTCCCGCACCTTCTGGACCCTCCCCCCATGGCTGTGCCTCTGCTCTTTGCCGCCTGCACGGTCCGCCGTCCGTGGGGCTGAGAGCAGGCACTCCAGGCTGCGGGGCCTTGGGGAGACGGGGAAAGAGCAGCAGCAGCGGACAGGGCCTTCCCTGGGGGATTCTGGCAGAGAAAAGGAGAAAATAGAAGTAAGGGAAGCTTGAGGGTCAAGGAAAGAATTTTCTAGAGGAGGGGAGAGTGTTAGTGTTTGAAAGCGGAAGGGGCGGGTGCAACGTTGAGGGACATTTGGAAAGTGCTGGGGGGCAGAGGGAGGCTGCCAGGAGAGGCAGGAATGTGGGGCAGGAGCGCAGACAAGGGCAGGGAACCCGTCTGGGACCTGTCGCCCAGCTCTCGGACTGCTAATGCCCCAGCATCTAGTGCTGCCATCCAGGAATCAGCTCCAACCCGCGAAGGAGGCAAGCTTTGGAAAGGCAGTGAACGCGCAAGCTCATGGACATGACGTAACCATTTCCTCGCTGGTTTGACTCGTGCAGGGCCAAGCCTAGGCCAGGCGCTGTCTGCCTTTGACAGGATCAGGCTCTACCTGGGACATACATAGACGCCTCAGCTCTCAAGCCTGAAGCCTTGCCCGGCCCAGGGGTCTTCACCCGCTGCCTCCCACCCGCATCTCTAGTCCCACCCCTAGCGCCATCCTCAAGCTCATCATTGCTTCACCAGAGAACAATGAGGCCAGAGAGGCTGGTACCTTGTCCAGGGTCACACAGCTGGTAGATGCCAGAACCAGAACTCAGAACCCACCACTGCCCAACGCCAGCATCCAAGCTCTACACTCCATGCCATACTTCTATGTGCTATTGGCTTCCTGGTCCCTGTGCTCTCCCTGTCCCCAGCTTGGGCTAGACCTGTGCCGCCTCCTCTTCTGCCCACCTGTGGTGGCCTGGTGGCTGGTTCAGCTGACTGGTGCGTCTCGCCCAGACTTCCCCACCTGCTCCGGGCCGGACCCCTGCCCTGTGTCTTCCCCAGGACGCTCTGGGCTCCCCCAGTGCCTGCTTTCCTCCAGCCACCCACATCTTTGGTGACGGACAGTTGCACAGGCAGGCAGGAGGACCCTTCGGCAGAGGTGTTGAGAAGGGGGTGCAGAAGGGGCAGCTGAGAGCATCCTGGCTTGGGGGGGTGCAGGGGGGAACTGCAGGGAAGGTGCCGGCAAGTCTGCAAGGAAGGGAGAGAATGCAGGCCAGTTACAGCCATGCCTGGTTGAAACCAGACACCAGGAACTCGTGGCAGGTCAGGCTTGCTGCCTGGGAAATATTTGGCCTACTTTGATTTTCAGTTTTCATCATCAGTTTATAAAATAAATGTTTATTTTACCTTTATACTTCTTAAGGTTTTTAGGAACATGGGAAGGAATGATTTTGTTCTGGTTTTAGACATTTACTTTTGGCCTTAGAGAGACTTGGGCCAACTTGCAATTATAATTACAGCCTAAAAAAAAATTACAGCCAGCGGCTGGTGGTGCCGGGTCTTCCTTTCCGAGGTGCGGCTGCCTGGTGGTGCAACTCCAGGCTTTGCGTCCTCCACCCCGGCCACGTGATCCGTGATTTCCATCCCACTCACAAACACTCTATCCCACCCTCGGTCCAGGCTCCTGACTGCTGCTGAGGAGAATCACCCGCTCCCACACCCACACCAAGAGCCCCAGGGTCGTGCTCTCTAACCCCAGCACTTCCAGACAATCTTCATTGCCTTCCTTCTAGCAGTTTTTGTTTCATTTCTGTCCACTTCCTTCCCCTGCTCTGCCATCCTGTCTCCTACAAAATTTTTCTTTTACATTTTGAAATATACACAAAGTGCACAAAGACATATAGCCCACATCTTTGTGATTTGTCGAAAGTGGATGACCCGTAACAACGCTCCATATCAAGCAACAGGACACTGGTAGCTTCTAGAAGCTCCCTCGGCCCCCCTCCCATCAGTAACCTCCTTCTCTATTGCTCAGAGGGTGCTGTTCTCCTGGATTGATGGAGCTCATACCCTTGCTTTACACTGAACACATGCAGTATTCCTAAACACTGTATTCTGCCTGTTTTTTGAATGGTATGTGAACAGAGTCATCTTCACTCCTTCGTACCTGGCTTCATCCACTCAGTATCCCTTCTGTGAGATTCATCCACACGGCTGCAGGCAGGTGTGGCTTATTTTTTTCACTGCTGTGTAGTATTCCATCAGATGACTGTACGGTTGTGGATCTCTCCATTTTACTCTGGGTGGATGTTTGGGTTATTTTGTTTGGGGCTGTTATAAATAATGCAGTTATAAATATTCTTGATGATGGGTCAAAGGGTGGGCTGGGCATATGTTTGTCCTAAGTACATGATGTCAAACTGTTTTTAATTTACACACCTGCTCCAGTATATGAAGTCCTCGTTGTTCTAAATTTTCACCCCAGTGGAATTTTAGAACCAGACACCAGTTTAAAAAACTGTAGCCATTCTTGTGGGTGTATAGTGGTATCTCATTGCGGTTTTAATGCAAATTTCCTGGAAGTTGAGTATCTTTTTCATTGGTTTATTTTGCCATTTGGATTTCATCTTTTGTGATGTGGTCAAATCTCTTGATCAATTTTCTTACAGATTGCAGTCTTTTTTTTTTTTAAAAATAATTCTGTATGCAAACCTTTTTTGGTTATACAAAGTACGCAAATCTCCCCTTTTGAGTTTGCCCTTCATTTTCTTTAATGGTATCTTTTGATGGACAGATATTCTTAATTTTAAGAAATCTTTTCCTACCCCAAGGGCATAAAGATATTTTCCTATGCTGCCATCTAGAAGCTTTATTGTTTTACTTCAAATATTTAGAACTACGACCCTCTTGGAATTGATTTTTGCATATTGAGAGAGGGTAGGAGCTAAGCGTGATTACCCTTCCAGGCTGATATTCAACTGACCCAGCATCATTTATTGAAAATTCTGTATTTTACTCACTGGTTTGCAGTGCCAGACAGGAGTGGGTCTTTTCTGGGCTTTCTATTAATATTCTATGTTATTTGTCTATTTATCTATTGTGCCAATACTACACTATCTTAATTACCGTGGCCTTATAATAAGTTTTGTTAATGGAAAAAACCAAACTCTGTAAAATCATTTAAAGGTGTTTATTCTGAGTCAATATGAGTGTCCATGTCTTGGGGACACAGGCCCAAGAGGCCCTGAGAAAATGCAAGGTGGCTGGGCTACAGTTGGTTTATGCATTTCATGGAGACAGGAATTGCAGGTAAAAGCATAAATCAATAGGTGGAAGGCATACACTGGTTTGGCTGGAAAAGGCAGGACATCTCGAAGCTGGGTGGTCTATGATCAGGGATCCTTCCACCCTGTGTCTCTGCAGTCTCTTGGAACCTTGGATTCCTTTGCTCCTAGCCTATAAATGGGGTGAGAAAGAGTAAAGCGTGGTGGTTTTACAGGCCAGGTCTGGGGTAGACAGAGCTCAGGCACAAGGCTCTGCCTGGATGCAAGGCAGGGGATGGGAGTTCTTGGCTGGGCAACTCTTCCCGGTAACTAACTGACACTAAGCAAGGAAGTGCAGATCTCTGGTGGGCAGCTCTAGGTCTCTGCCACAGGAATCCTGCTAAGAAGCAAAGCTGATAAGGCCACTCCCTGCTTAAAATCATTGAACAGTCACCGTGGTGCCTGCAGAATAAAGATACACCCTTCGTCTGCCTAGAACATTAGCATGAAGGTCCGAGGCAGACGAAACAGGAGGCACAAAGCCCCAGGGTGGGACCCTGCATGGTTTGATTTCCACTTTACAATCTCGTTTCTTGCTGCAACCCTGTTCCCCAGCCCCGCACACCCTCCGTGTTGGCCGTCATTTCCGGAAGTCCCCTGAGCGTGGGGCGGTGGCCTTGGGCCTTGCTCTTACACAGCCTGGCCTCCTGCCGCTCATCTTTTAAGGGACTCGGATCTGGCGCTTGCTTCAGTCTCACCTTCAGCTAGTCTTTGTTTTACACTTTACGCTTCAGCAATGTTGACATATATTTTAATTTTTAAAGTCATATGCTTTTTCCTTTTCCTCAAGTTTTTCCTGTTTTTCTTCCCCTCTTTGTCTCAGTAAAGCCTATTCATTATTCGAAACTAAACTAAGGTTCCAGTTCCTCCAAGAAGCCCCCAGGTTCTTTCTTATTCTTAGGTGACCTGGTGTCTTCTTCTCATATCATCAGTCCATATTTCTGCCAGAGCAAGTGGCACACGGCATCGCACTGAGCCATACCCGTGATGATCTGGGCAAGGACATGTTCCAACCCGCTGGTTCTCAAAGTGTGGTCCCTTGACCAGCAACGCTGGTCTGCACTGGGGCAGTTGCTAGAATTGTGGATCCCTGGTCGCCACTCCAGGTCTGCTGAATCGCAGGCTCTAGGGGCGAGACGCGGCAATGTGTGCTTTCGCCGGCCCTTGGGTGATTTTGGTACCAAGGGGAGTAGACCACTGATCTCCTCCTTCTCTGTACCTGGCAGGTCTGGTGCAGAATAATTGTTGAAGTAGAATAAACCCGCTCGTCTACCCCAGGAAGTCTTCTTGACTTTCCCAGGCTAGTGGGAAATCACTCCTGTATGTCCTCATGATGTCGCGGAACTGCAGACGGTGACACCCTTTGGGGTAGGGATTCTGCTGTGTTCACCTTTCTACCCCAGTGCCTGGCGCAGCGCAGTGCTCAGCACACACAGCTGTGGGTCCTGAGATAGATGTAGGGAAAAGCAAACACATGGGCCTCAGTTTCTAAGAGGGCACGCAGAGAATAAATGGTGAATAAATGTAGAATAATTTCAGATAGTGACAAGTGCTGTCATAAAAATAAAATAAGGTGATGTGATAGAGATGGATCATGTGGCTCGTTTAGAGTAGGAAGTTAGGAAAAGCCTTTCTGAGAAGGTAACATTGAGCTAAGTAATATCTAAATGACCAAGAGCCAGCTACGGGAACGTCTGTGGGAAGACATTCCAGGCGGAGGGAACAGTTGAAGTTTGGTGAGCTTGGGGACAGAGAGGGCAATGTGGCTGGAGAGGGGACGGGAAGGGAGAGAGAGAGCGCATGAGTTAGCGCAGAGAGTGGACAGAGGCAGGAGTTTGAATTTCATCCCAGGGGCTCTGGGGAAACCCCTAGGGAGGGATGTTGAGGTTGAGGAGTGACGTGCACACAGGTGCATGTTTTAGGATGACAACTCCAGCTGTTGTGTAGATACAAATATGAAGGAGATCCTGCGGTTTGGCAACATGGAAGTCATTTGCTGAATGGATGCATGAAATTTCACGTCATTGGTTAGCACTTCTCTCTAGAAATCAGCTCAGTTGGAAAAGGCCGCTGTATACTCGCCTTGGTGCTACAAAGAGTGTGTCTGTGTGGAGGGGAGGCCTGGAAGACCACAGTGGAAACAGCTTTCTCAGGACTGCCTTCAGGCGGGACGGCAAAGCCGCCGTCCGGTGGTTGCTGCAGGTCCGAAGGAACCCCATCTGTTTCGTTGCTCGTGAGTGGAGGGAAGCTTCCTGCCTCTTCTTCAAAATAAAATTTTAGAAGTCACCACGAAAGGACAACCAAACTGAGGTGGAAAAAGTTTCTGAAACTAGAACCAAAAACTTCCAATGACACCACGTTTCGGCACAGCTGTTCTGCGTCTAGGAGCGTGTTAACACTCAGGCCATTTCTGTGACCTTCCCACAGCAAACCATTAAATTTTCAGCTTTTCTCCATTCTCAAGTAAGGCGGTGACACACTTCATCTGCGGTTCTCGAACTTTCGTGGGCAGTGAAATCCCCTGGCAGTCTTATGAGAATGCAGATTGCTGGGCCCCCCTCCAGAGTTTCTGGTGCAGTCGGCCAGGGTGGGACCCCGGAAACTGCATTGCCACCAAATGCCTGGTGGTCTCAGGACCACCCCTCGACAACTCTATCTGGGTTATCTGCATTCCTGGAGAGCAGGGCGGCATCCCTCTTGCTTACCTGGCCCACAGGCAGTCCTCAATAATTGGAACTAAATGAGCAGATTAAATAAGCCTTGTGGCTCCCTCAGGGTTCAGGAATGGGGCGAGTGTCGTGCTGTCAGGCGAGGCAGGGGTGAGGGCCAGGAAGAGACAGGTTGTCACGCTGGACACTTAGTGGTTTGTTTCTTCGGCTACTTCACAATGACGCGATCTGCTGCTGCTGCTCCTAAACTTCCGGCAGCCCTACCACTGGGTAGGAAGCGCTGCTCAGACTCCTGCTGGCAAAGTGGCCGCTTTCTGCATCTTCTTGAGCCTTTCCTAACTCCCAGGTTTCCTCCAGTGCTCTGGCTGCTCAGGCTGCATCTTCGTGAGTGGAATTTGGGCAGAATTTTAGGCAGAGGGATGTGTGGGCACAGATGGTTTACGCAGCAACGTCTTTCTGGGATCCGTTATAGAGCTCTGGATAAAGCAAGTCCTTTCTCTCCACTCTGCTGAGCCCGAGGAAACGGGGTGGGGATGCTGGCACATGGCTTTTGAGAGATGGAATTAGTTAAGTCCCCGTCGAAGGGAAATGAATGTCGGTGGCCACATCCCACTGAGCACACACATCTTTCGGTTAGAGGGACTGCTCCCTGGCCCTGCACACAGAGCTGTCTTTCTTCCTCGAGGAAAAGTGACTCTTTCACAGCCTGCTGGGAGGCAGAGGAAATGGAAATTCCCACAGCATCCCGAGCCCTCTGTTTCTCGCGGGTGCGCTGCTTCCCTCCATCTGGGTCTAGTTCGAGGAGGACGGAGCCGGCCTCTGCAGACAGGCTGGGTGCCGTGGGGAGCAGAGGGCTCTGCAGCGGAGGCTGCGGACGGCACTGGCTGGGCTCCCGAGGGAGGGAGACGCCCCCCGCGCTGACCTCCTGGCCTTGTCCCTGTCTTGGCCAGAGAGCAGCTTTTTTGTGTGTGGAGCCCCGCCCGGCTCCCCCGGCCTGCGCCTGACGCAGAGCAGCTTAGCGGGGGCTTTTCTGAGAAGCTGCTGAGCTCAGACCCTGCTGGCTCCACATTCCTGGGTGATGAGGGAGGGATTCCAGTGTTTACTTTGAACAATGTTTTCCTGTGTCTGCATCGACTGGGTGTTAAATTCTTCCAGATTTCTGGCTGCACGTTGCAACGGGACAGAAACAGGTTTACGGCAGTTGGCAAGAGAGCGAAAGCAAGCAGGGTCCGTCTGGGCACCTTCTGCGTCTAGAATTTCCATTTTGTGGATGGAAAGACCGTTTAGGGCCCGCTCTGTGGGCTCCACGCCCGGGAGGGGCTTTTGTGGTCTCCTTTCACAGAGCTCTGCACTTGTGTGCTTTGCATTTCCCACCCTAGAGGGCAAAAGTTAGCTTTTCTCTTCTGAAACGCATCCGGGAATGAGAACAAGCTGAGTTTTGAAGGTCAGGGCTTGCGATGTTTTCTTGGTGAGTACAAACCCAGAAGTTGGGCTCATAAGGAATTCATTTAGCGGGATGTTAGGAAACTGCAGTGCATTCCAGTTCCTGGGCACTGCTGTGCCAGGAGGTTGCAGATACTTAGGAGGTTAGAACTGGAAGGGAGACAGGGTACAGCAGACCCCAAGCTTTGTTTTTACCCAGGAGGAAACTGAGGCACAGAGAGGCAAAGTGGCGTGGAGGCTGGAATGTGCACGGCAAGGGCCAGTGCCCACGCAGCCGGTTAGATCTCGCAGCCCTGTGCAGTGAGTAACCCAATGGCGGAGACCTGTGCCTACTGTGTCTCTGATCACACAGCCACATGGGGCCACCGGGACAGTCTCCTCTCTATTAAGTGTCTATAAATCAATGGTTTTAAAGATACAGAGTGCTTCAGAAAACCAAGAGGATCAATTCAAAGGTAAAGGTGCTCTTCAGGTCCACCTTACACAATTAACAGTTTCTTTATTCTTCTGGGATAATGAGCAATTCAGGGAAAACTCCAGGATGACCTGGGCTCCACTGAGTTTTTGGTGAAGTTCCAGCCTCCAGGCAGGTGGTTGTCAGCCTCTCAACCAGAACAGCCCAAATCCATGTTGGGCACGGGGCACGCAGTGGCCTTGAAATGCACTCCCAGCTAGACCCTGGCCGTTGGACCCTGAGCCCCTTTGTGGTTATGGGTGTGTGTGTGTGAGTCTGAGTGCATGTGGGAGTGTGGGAGAGTGTGTGCATGTGTGTCAGTGTGTAAGTGAGAGAGTGTGTGTGAGTGCATGTGTATGTGTGTGTGTATGTGTAAGAGTGTGCGTATGTATATGTGTAAGAGTGTGTGTGTATCTGTGTGTATGTATGTGTGAGTGTGAGTGCATGTGTATGTGTGAGTGTGTGTATGTGTGAGTGTATGTGTGTGTATGTATATGTGTAAAAGTGTGTGTGTACGTGTATGAATGTGTGTATGTATGTGTGAGTGCATATGTGTGAGTGTGTGTGTAAGAGAATGTGTGTACGTGAGTGTGTGTATGTATGTTTGTGTGTATGTATATGTGTAAGGGAGTGTGTGTATGTATGTGTGTGAGTGCGTGTGTATGTGTGTGTATGTATATGTGTAAGAGAGTGTGTGAGTGTGTATGTGTGTGTGTATGTGTGTGAGAGTGTGTGAGTGCGTGTGTGTTTGTGTAAGAGAGTGAGTGTATGCATGTGCATGCGTGTGTGTATGCACGCACATGTGTGCACAGGCAAGAAGGGAGGACTCGTGGTGATCTTCCTGGCTTCTGGGCCTGGGGAGCCCAGAGCGTTTGTGTAGCGGGGTTGGATGAAACAGTCCCACGATAGGACCTGACATTTTCGTCTGGCTGCTTTTGCAAAACCATTTTGATGCCAAGAACATTTTTACTTGGTCTTCAAAAGACACTAAAACTTCAGCTTCTCATGACCACTTGAACAAGCACCCTACACCACCTCTGGGCCTCCCCCCACACCTTGCCCCTTCCCACGCCAACCCCGGCCCCATAGCCCCATCAGTATATCTTCTGTGTCAAAACGGCCTTGTCAGATCTGCTTTGTTAGAAGGGCAGCTTCATTTCTGTCATATGTTACAGGCCTAAATTCTTTATTTACATAAGTTCTCTTCTTTCACTAGAAATTGTGTTGTCCCCAGACATGGGAGTGGAATGGGAAGGAGGAATTACGCAGTGACATCTCTCCCACTGCTGCCAGAGGAGGAGGAGGCCTTTCTCTATCTCAATCTCATGGGTGGGATTCTTCCTTGGAGTGTGTGGTAGGGGCCTTGTATTGGTTATCTCTTGCTGTGTAACAAAATACTCCAAACTTAGTTGCTTACAACAAACGTTTGCTATCTCACAGTGTCTGTGGGCCAGGAATCCGGGTGTGCCTTAACTGCCTTAACTATCTCAGGATCTCTCTGTGAGGTTGCAGTCCTGGCTTGGGCTGCGGCTGTGGTCTCATCTGAAGGCTCAAAGAGAAGAGGACAAGTTCACTACCATGGTTATTGGCAAGATTAAAGTCCTCCCAGGCTGCTGAACTAAGGGTTTCAGTTCCTTGCTTCCTGTTGGCTGTTTCTTGTCACATGGGCCTCTCCAAGGGCAGCTGGCTTCCCTCACAATGAACAGGAGAGAAAGAGAGAGAGAGAGAGACCAAGACAGAGATGGGGGGGAGAGAGAGAGAGATCTCAAGATGGAAGCCAAAATTTTTTGTGACCCTGTCTCAGAAGTGACATCCCATTACTTTGACCATAGTTTGCTGGTTGGAATGGTGTCATTAGAGGTGGCTTATATTCAGGGGAGGGATTTCACGAGGATGTGAATACCAGGAGGTGAGGTCACCAGGAGCCGTCTCACAGCTTGCCTCCCATGGCCTTGTGGCCCTGTCACCCCTGCAGTTCTGATACGCCGTGGGTTGTGAGGGGCTGAGGGAAATGGCTTCCTTGTTCACATAGTCCTCCTGGGAGGTGGATAGCTTTGCTGGCATAGTGTTCCAGAGACTTTTCAGGAGCAAATAATTGAGTTTCTAAACTAGTTACACTTGACCTCACTCTCCCATCCCATCCCACCTCCACTCTGAGGAAGTATCAGCCCAAGACAGCATCCACACCAGCCACCCATCTCGGTGGTCTTCGTCACTCTCTGAATAACATGACCCTTCTGCTCCCTCTGGAGTTTATCTAGTCTCCACCCCAGATGCCAATGTTATTTAGCTTTCTTGTTCCCCAGATGAGCCCCCAGTCATAAACCAGAGAATAAAATCTATACTGACAGTTCAGGGCTCTTGGTCCTCACTGTAAGAGCCGACAGTTACAAAGCTCTTTATGGATCACGAAATACTTCCACCTACATCAACTGGATCATCATAACAGCCCACGAGGCAGGGTGTTTCCCATCTTGGATATGAGGAAGCCAAGGTTCAGAAAGATTAAAAGTTGAAGCCGGACTTCAAAAACAGTTTTCCTGACTCCCAAATTCTGTGTCCCACACTGCGTCCCCATAACATTGTTTGCATAGCTAAAGCTCCACTTATTTCCACTAGGAATCTGGCGAGACTTCTTGGCCCAGTTTTGCTCCTGAAGTCATTCTAGACCAGGGCTGCAGTGGTCTGAGAAGAGCAATAGAGCTCAGCCGGGACAAAGGATGTCAAAGCTGGTATCAGACATGGCTGGGGGCTTTGGAGCATTACACAGGTGTGCGCGCGTGTGTGTTCACGTGCATGTGTGTGCCCACATTCATGCGCGCGTGTGTGTGTGTGGCTTGTAGACTCTTTCTCATGTCAGGGACCATATGGATGTCCTGCTCAGGGCTGTGTGCACGTGTGCACTTACGTGGCTGCAAGTGGACACAGATGACACAGGCCTGTAGGGCTCAAGGATGAGCTCCAGAGAGCGTCCTTTTGGTGAGCAGATGGTAATCTTGGGACTTAAAAAGTAGTGTGGATGGGCAGGCTGGGTGAGAGGTGGGGACAGCAGTGCAGTGTGGTAGCAGCTGTGCTGAAGGGTCCCCGAGCACCTCTTCTGATCACCTGTTGCTGCAGTCTCCTCCCTGATCATCAGTGTAGCGACTCACTGGTGAGATGCATTTTGTTGCTAATTTCTGCAGCCTGAACATTGGACTGCGTCATTTCGGCACAGTGGCAGACATCTCGCCGTCCTACATTTTAATGATGATGACAACAGTCTAACCAACAGGCTCTTACCATGTACCCCGTGCTCAATGCTTTATGTGAATTACCTCATTAAATCCTCATGACAGTCCAAGGATAGTTTCTCTCACAGCCTCCACTTTATAGATGAGAACCCCGAGGCTTCTGAAGTTTAAATATCTTGTTCCTGGTCACGCAACTATTAATTCTTCTATACTGTACTTTCCTTCAAAACAATTGTTTAATACAGTTTTACCATATTGGGAACTTTGGTGAATTTTCTCTTCGGATATTGAAATGCATACACAATAATATCGCAGAAACACAGCTAGAGCGGCAAGGAGAGAAGAGGTTTTCTGCAATGCTGCACGAGGGTGGGTTTTCAAAGGCCAGACCTTCACTGGGCAGAGTGTGTCCACAAAGCACTCTCCATGAAGGGCCTGTTCCCGGATTTTAAAAGTATTTGATGCATCCCTCCACCATGCCAAGAAGACTCATTAAAGCCCTTGTTGTTTAATTGAATTTCTGATTCAACAAAAACTCCTTTTGTCAGAACTTCAGGGTTCCCTGGCATGTTACCCACACATATTTTCTGTGTGGATGGTCACTGTATACTATTGGTATATATTTGTGCCTGGAAAGATTTGTTTGAAACTAACAACTAAAGGTTTCTTCCCCAACTTCAAGAGACCTCTTTCTTGACCTCCAGGGAATGAAAAATTGCTATTTTCACTTTTTACCTGTGGGCAACAGTTTTTTTTTTTTTCAATATATTCAACTGTCCATTCTCCCCCAAACCATTCATATTAGTCCCATCATATTATATTTTTGCCAGTCAACCTTCCTCATTCTATATTTCTCAGAAACCTAGTAAAATGAGCTGTCTCAGGGACTTGAAAGAGCTTCCAGCTGGGAGAAGCAAGGAAGACAAAATACCAGAACAAGGTAAGCAAGTCTGGCATTGGGTTTGACCAGAGTCAATCCTCACAGTAGGCTGAGAGTTGACTGGAATTTAAAGATCTCACTTCTGAGCCTTAAAAAAACACCATTTAAGGAGAGACACACACACCAGCTAAGTCACACCTATGGGTAGGAGGCCCTGGTAGACGAGATGCTGGTAAGACACTGGCGCAGAGAGGAGGGCGTGTGGGCCCGCCTGGAGGGCTGGGCCCGGCTCCCGCGTCCTGGAAGCAGACACCGTGTGTTTGAACTTGTCATCACTTTGAGGGAAGAAAACACACGCTTGTGAAAAGGCAGTTACATCCACTAACACCTTATGGGAGACACCCCTGGTGCTACGTTTGCTGGCGATGACATCTGGCGAGTCTGGTGGGAGTGGAGGGAACAGGGCACACGCTGGCCAGGTGAGAGTGCAAATGGAGGTTTGAAGGGAAAGTGGAGCAGAGCTTGAGTTGGAATTTGGTACATTTAGGCCCCACGAGCTTTGCCATAGTAGACAGGGTTTCATTTCCCCTCATCCTGGGCCATTGTGGGTGGCTCCACATGCTTGAATTGCTGCTCCTTGCTGGGCACCTGCCACGCCCCAGTTAGTGTTCACAGGAATCCTCCAAGGGATGCCTGTCATTCCCATTTTGCAGATGGGGAAAACTTATGGCTCAGAGACAGAGGGTAAGTGATTTGCCCACTGAAAAGCAGTAAAGAGCAGTGCTGGGATTGGAACTCAGGCCTTTCCATTAGCAGCCTGTTTGTCGTATTTGTTAGGATCGTGTCCCCCCTTTTGCCACTTGCTCTGCCCTAGTTGTGGCTGATGCCAAGTCGGTTAGCCGCGGTTTCCACTGTGTCCCGTGCGAGTGTGTAGCTGCTGGGTGTTTGGATTTCCAGTGATCCTTGGAGACTCCAGGGGAAGTTTTTGTGGCAATGGCAGGAACATCCATTTAGCTAATGAATTTGATCCACATGCCTGGGGACAGAGCAGTGAATGTGACAGATGGGATCCGTGCTCTCATGGGGCTTACCTTCTAGTTGGTTAAGAGAAAACGAATGAGTAAATGGTAAGAAAAGTCCGGCAGGGACAGTGTTGTGCAGACAACGGAGCTAGGCGGCGGGATAGGTGGCAACCGCAGGCAGCCTGGGAAGGTCTCACTGAGCAGTTGACATTGAGGCTGAGTCCTGACTTCTCAGAAGGCACAAGGATCAGGGACATGTGGGTCCCCGGCGGAGGAAGTAGCCAGGGAAGGATCCTACGATAGGAACAAGCTTGGCGCTTTTAAAGACAAGGAGGGTCAGTGTGGCCGGGCACGTGGGTGATGAGTTGAGCCCCTCTGGCTAAGGCTGGGAGGGTAGGCAGGGACCACATCAAGGAGGGATTTGCAGACAAGGGATGGAATTTACATCGTATCCTAAAAGCAATGGGGAACCATTGGAGTGTTAGGCAGGGGGATGATTTAATTGAATTTATGTTTTAAAATCATCTCTCTGGGTCCCCTTGTGGAGGAGGAGGTATAGGGGACAAGGGTGAGAGCAGGGAGACAGTAGCAGGTGTTCAGCAGCCCGGTTAGCAGAGACTGATGTTTTGTAGCTGGAGACATGCAGAAGTAACATCACGGCGGGGCTTGGGGGGGAGGAGGGGCAGGATGTACTGAGCAAAGAAGCCAGAGGACCCAAAGTCCCCTCAGATGTTTGAGTCAGGCAATTTGACGACTGACGGTGCCTCTTCCTGAGGTGGAAGAGACCAGAGAGGAGCATTTTAGGGAGTAACGTCAAGAGTTTATTTGAGCCATGAAAATGTGAGAGCTTATTAGGTACACAAATGAAATGCCAAGATGGCAGTCACATGTGTAAGTCTGGGCTTTGGGGAAGGGGTCAGCCCAGAGGGAACATTTGGCAGACGGGTGGGATGTAAAGCCACAGAACTGGTTGATGTCACCTTGGGGGCGTGTGGAGAAGAAAAAGAGAAGGGGGCTCGGGAATCCCCAGCAGAGACCGAGAGGGTAGGCAGGGAGGCCTGGGCTGCACAGGTGTTCTTCCTTAGGAAGAGGACGCACCTTGTCGTCGTGGTGGGAGGGGAGGCGGCGTGCCGGAGTGGGCGGGGTGATGCGGGAGGTGAGGGAGTTCTTGATGAATTCTCGGATTTTTCTCAAGGGATGGCGAGGCAAGGGCACCGTCTGAGAGCGGGAGGGAGGAAGAGGCGAAGAGGAGGTTTGAAATAGCTGCCAGCGAGGGAGAAAGAGAAGAGTAGGGGCAGGTGTTCGGACTGACAGCCACGCCCACTGACTTACAGACAGGAGAAATGATAGAGAGAAGGGTTCCGCAGCTAGACTGCCCGAGCGCAAACCCTGGTTTTGTCACTCAATCCTTGATTGACCTTGGATGGACTCTTACTTTCCTTGCTTGTGAAATGGGGATAAAATGGTGCCCACAGCACAATTTTCTATGAGGATTAAATCAGTTACCATAGGAAAAGCGCTTAGAATGTGCCCCACACGTAGTCCATGGCACAGAAATGTTACCTCCTGTCCTTTCACGTGAGACAAGCAGTGCAGCCGGGTCTTCCTCCCCCTGCATTTAGCTGCAGAGGGGGAGGCACCCCGAGGAGACCGCAGTTGGATTTAACTGGTTTGGGGGCTTCATCATGCCAATACGTGTTTGTCGCACACACAGGAGAGCAGTGAGGGGGTTAAGGTTGTTTGCAAGGGACTTTGATGAGGAACCAGGGGTTTAAGCAGGATAAAGCAGGAGTGAGGGCACCAGGGGAAGACTGAGGGGGTGGAATGAGGGGCTCACTGGGTGGGAACCACTTGTGGAGGAGCGAGCTGGAGGGGTAAAAGAGGTGACGGTCAGACTGGGATGTGCATGCAGCTGAGAATGGGGATGATAAAAACAGGGGGCTGACTCAGGGGCGGGGTGGAGATTGGCAGGAGGACAAGGTGACTGGAGGTGAGCAGGTCAAGGGAGGCTAGGCTGGAGGTTTGCACGGATCACTCAGGGGATGGTGAAGCACTGGGGATGCCAGGAGCGGTGGTGCAGAGGAAGCCGCTGTGTGCCAGGACCTAACGTTGTCAGGGACCGAGGGGCAGAGGACAGGGGTCAAAAGAGGCAACAACTATGAGGCTGAGGAGGTGGGCGGCCTGGTGGCTCACAGGAGAGAGGAAGGAAAGTAGATGAGAATGGCAGTGAGAATACGGTGGACAAGTGCCCGCCTCCGGGCAAAACCTGTGGATTAGGTGGGAGAAAAACAGCTCTGCCTTGAAAGGTCGGCAGGGGATGGGGAGAGAGGGCGTGTCCTCTGGTGATGATCCGACACAGTGCTCTTGGCAGAAAGTCTCAGGGATGTTTGGAAGGCTGTGTGTCTCCAAATTTCAGCTTCTTATCCTCAACTTTTCCGATTTTGAATGCAATTTTATCAATTCACTCAATGCTCCAAGTAGAGCCCACAACTTTTGCTTCCTGATGATTTTCTCAACCTAATGTGATAAACGCTATTTAAAATAGGGTCAATTTTACTCTTTTCTGAGGGTACAGGACAGATTCCCTCCCTGGAAGGGTTAGGACAGGTTTCTCTGCATGGTTGAGCTAGGCTCTGGGTTGTTTTTGAAGGAGATACAGATCCATAGAAGTGGGAGTGGGAAGAGAATTCAGGGCAAAGGCACAATAGGTGTCAAGGAGTAAAGGTGTGAGAGCATGGGCAGTGATGGGGTGTTTAGAACATTGCCTGTGGGTGTGTACACATGCACATGTGTGTATGTGTATGCATGCATGCATGTGTACACTGGCACAAATGTGTGCAATGTATGTGCACACACATGCACACATGTGTGTGTGCATACAATGTGTGCACACATGTGTGTGTGTGTAGGAGGAGAGTTGTGGTAAGAGCCGAGACTGGGAAGCTTTCCTGGGACTAGATTTTGGGGGTCACCTGTGACCCAAGAGTTGGGTGCAATGTGTGATACATGTATTTGGCTACAAGTCTTGGCTCCCCATGGCCAAGATTAGCTACGGGCAGTGAAATTCCCCTGAAAAGCATGCCCCACCCTATGACACTTACTAAGAGTCACAGAAAGCCTGGATGCTTCACTGCGTGGTAGCAAGGAAACAGCTACAGGATCAATGAAAAGCACTCCCCAGACTTTCAAGGCGTGACCTAGAGCTCAAGCTGTGGGAGCACAGCAAAGGCCACCAACAGCCCTCTCCAAATAACTAGGTGTAAAGTGCCCCAGCCAACTGAAGTCTCATTTGGCAAGACACTAGGTGACTGCTGATGGAACCAAAGAACCGTGGAGAGCAAACCAATTTACTCCAAAAGCATAGCGTGTGTGAGCTATTTAGTGAAGAGGCCACCAGTGTGACATCTCCCAACAGTGACTGAGGCTGTCCAGCACTCATGCTCGATAAAAATCAGACTGGCTCCTAATGATGTCCCTGAGCCATGGAGCAATTGTCAAATTCATTATGCTCAGTGAAATAGGCCAGTCTCAGAGGACACATACTGCAGGATTCCGCTCACATGTGATACCTAAAGTGGTCAAACTCATAGACGCAGAGAATGGCATGGTTGTTGCCAAGGGCCGGGAGGAGGGGGAAGAGGGCAGTTGCTGATTGGGTATAAAAAGTTTCAGTTATGCAGATGTGTAAGTTCTAGAGATCTGCGGTACAACGTTGTGTCTATAGTTAACAACACAGTATTGTGCACTTAAAAAATGTAAGAGGGTAGATCCCATGTTAAGCAGTCTTACCAAAAAAAGGGGGGGGTGCCTTTGAGCCGAGAGTTGGGTACAGTGTGTGATACATGTATTTCCTCACATTCTGGCATGAGTTGGGGAAACTGCATGCTGCTGTGGACAAGCTGTCCATAGGCAGATGGAATAACTGAACCATATAGAAAGCAGCTATTTTAATTCTTTTCTTCTAGGCAAAGTCTCAAATGCAAGTCACCTTCTTCAAAACAAACATTGGCCTGAATCCCCATGCTTTGGACACTTTAAAAGGGGTGGCCTGGCTCATCAGTTGACCCAGGCCTGGGAAACGCCTGGCTGTTTCCCCCATGTGTTCCCTAGGTTCACAATGTCCCCATTGTTCCAGCAGAGCAGGACTTCCTTTTTCTGATTGATTAGACACTGTGAGGCCACACGTTTTCATGGTCCCATAGCTCAAGAGCCAATTATCAGGCAGAGAGAGGGTCTCTACACACAAATTGCTTAAAGCCTTTCGTGTTTAGTTTCCCGAGTATGGGCTGTAGGGCTATTTCTTGCTGCCCGTTTCTCCGTATCTTTCCTACTTGTCTAGCCTTTCAATGTACAAGTCCACCCCAAAAACGTCCACAGAGAGAAAAGGCTGAAAAGTTCTCCTCTGATTATGCTGGTTTAGCTTGTGCTTGAAATTTCACTTTTAAATTTTGAACTTCATCTATAGATAACATGGCCATATGTGTTCTGGGTGCAATGTGTGACACATTATTTGGCTACAAGTCTTGGCTGCCCATGGCCAAGGGTCTTCATAGTTCATCTTAAGGTGGGAACTTAACATTTATGATTGAATACTCCTTGGATACATATGACATTCAGATTTATAGTTGTACCTAATAGGTAAACAACACCTAATGCTTCTTCCTGCAGTGAATTTGTAAGGTGTTTATTCAGCCAATTCAACCTTGCAGTTCATATGCAGAAAACACACTGTTTGTAAACAGCCTAGATTATCTGCATGCTGAACACTGAACTCAGCTCCTGAGCAGAGAAGCACCTCACTCAGGATTTGGAAACACCCCCGAGGCCGGCATCAATCATGCCCACTGCCTAGCCTTTCCTCTGCCCTTGGATTCTCAGCACGACCACTTTCTCTTCTTGAACCTGTTTCTTGACACCTCTCCCCTCACAGGCTGAATTAGGAACCTGATAGTCTGCCTTCCTCAGCGCTGTGAGCTCCTTGAACCACCGCTCAGTGCCCGGTGCATGGACATGCTCTATACGCAGGGTGGCTGCTGGAAGGAATGTGCACAGACAGTGAGCTCTCTGCTTTTGTTTTTGATGACACTGATGGCATGGATTAGTCTTGTTTGATCTAGTATCCGCGTGGGAAATCTGTGTGGCCCCTTGACATTGAGAAGGGTAGGCCCTCAAAGCGAGAGGTGTGTGTGGAGAGTCCGTGGTGGACTCTGGGTGATGCAAAATCTGCCGCTCTTGGAAGTGTGGTGTTTGGAGCTCAAGACGGATTTTTAAATGCATGCATGCGGGCATGAAGAAATGAACGAATAGATGTTGCATGGCCACAGATACTGGAACTCTGGTTTCAGTGTTGGAAAATAAAACACTCTCAAAGTACACAGATAATACTTACAGGAAATATGCAGAGTACAGAAACATTATCAAGAAGCAGTAGATCCCCTCCTACTCACCAAAAATGGTGAACCAATTATGCCCAAATCTGGGTTAGAAGGTGGGCAATTCTGATTAGACACCCACCTCCCCACCCCAGATGTGTTAGAGATAGCTGCCTCCCCCACAAAGAGGCATGGTCTCAATAAGAACATACGGACAACTACCAAGCAACCCACCCACCATATGCAACCTGAATTTATATTTTTGTGTATTCACAACTTAATTTAATTTAATATAATTTTTAATTTTTTGGGACTTGGCTTTTTAAGAGTGTAGTAATAGTGTGTGGTAATAGGCTTGTTTCCTCTCTCCCCTTTGAGGATGTGTGCTAGGGGAGGGGCAGCAGGGAGGAATGGGTGGGGCCCAGCACGGTGTTAAACAGGGAGAAGTGGTGAGAACTCCTCTCTTCTTTCCTCAAAGACTGACTTGCCCCTCCCCACTGTCCGTTTCCTCCTCCTAACAGCCCCAGGATTCGCAGAGCTCTGGGCACATCAAACCATTACCTTGCCTGCCCCGCCCGCAGCCCATTAGGTAGAGCTGGGGCTGGGGCTCTGGCGAGAGCTTCCGTGGCGCCCGTGGGGTCCGGGTAAAGGAACGGGGAAAGCGCACAAGAAACGGGGCTCACGGGGAGTCGGTAGTCTGTGCGCTGTGCGTCCCCCCCCGTTTGAAACGCGGGGAGTCCGCGCAAGCGCCGTGCGTGCGCGGCGCCCCGGGGGCTGGAGACCCGCAGGTGAGGCTCCTGCCCTGAGTTCCTCCTTCCCTGGCACGTCTCTCGAGTCTCAGAGATAAGCTTTCCAAGACTCCCTGGCCTTAGTGGCAGCTTCCTCTTCAGCCAAAAATAACTGAGGAGTAGCCAGAGGACAGGAAGAAAACACAAAAACGTAAAAGGAGGGCGGGGGAGGAAATGGAAGGTTGAGGAGGATGAAATGCAGAGGTGAGATGAGACTCTGCATCGGGTTCCTGTTTGAGAAAATTTGATTCCTCTTCTGGGGCCGGGGCAAGAGCTTCGGGATGGCTTAGGGAGAAAGGCGAGAGGTGAGAGACAAGCAGAGAAAGAGCCTGCGGAGTGGAGCAGAGAGGAGAGGAGAGAGGCTGGCGCCTCGTTTCCAACGGAGCTTATTCTTACGCTGAGTCTGATTTCAGAGCGGGTGAGTCATTGACGATCCAGTTATACCCTGAGCAAGTCTATCCTTCTGTCTGCTTACGTCAGAGCATTCTCTGAGGCTTGTGATTCCAAAAGGTGCAGGAGAAGGACATTGTTTCAGAATCCACGCACATGTCGCATTGGTTTCTAGTTCTATGAGATGCTCCACCCAATGAATGAGTGAGTGAACGAATGATTGATTTCCTGGTCAAATGAGACTAGAGGCTGCTGCACATTCAGTCTCCCTTTTGGAGACTTACAGAACAATGTGACTTATAACAGGCTCTGAGAAATCCTGTTGTAAAGGAATATGTGTAACGCAGCATTTTTTTTTTCAAACTTGATTGAGGACAGGTCTGCAATCTTGCATAACAATTTAGATTATGTGAATGGCAACTCCAGGGTTAAACAATCTGTATGGCTATATGCAGTGGCCCTTGCTGTGGTTTTTTTTTTCATTAAGTGATACCTATTAACATCTTGAGAGGGTCTTGCATTCTGTGGGACGCAGTTTAGGAAACACAGGATTAAGATAATAATCTGCCCATCATGACTATGCAAATGACACTACTTCCACAGCATTAGCAGGGCAAAGAGTCTGAGTGGGGTTGGTTTGCGCCAATGCACTAATCCATCAGTCCTGCCTGGAACCCATGAAATCCTTTCGCAAGATGGTTTCCTGAGATAAGGATGCAGCTTGTGGCCACAGAGGATGAGATCATTAGCTTTGCATGAGAATCGTGTCCACAGCCATAGTTTCCTTAGCTCCCTGCTTTATGCCCCTGGTTCTCCTGCTCATTTGTTCTAAGTCAGTTTTGGTGTTGGCAGGTGGTGGCTGTGGAAATGCTCCATGGCCCTTTTAGCTTGTTTAAAGGCCCCTGAGATGCAGTACTGACTGTATCATCAGGAATTCTTGAATGAAAGCACGTGTCTTAGGGCTGCAAAGGGACCGAGAAGATCTTCAGGACCCATTTCCTGTCTCTAAGTAGTTGATAATAATGCTTTATAAATTTTCAGTGTTTTTGGTTTAGATTCTAGGAAAGTGGTTCCCAAGCTTTGCTGCACATTATCACCTGGGAAGCTTTTAATTTTAATGCCTGTGCTGCATCGTGTTATAATCAAATCACAATGTTGGGAGTGGAAGCATGCATTGTTATTTTTTAAAGATCTCCAGTAATTCCAACATGCAGCAAAGTTTGGGGGCCCCTGGTTGAGAAGCACTTTAATTTCCTGACATTTTATTAAAACAACTATGTATCGCTGAGAGAGACAGAGCAGGAATTCATTCTCATCCTCCTTTTGTAAGTGATAACTGAGGTCCTAAGAAGTTAAGGAACATGATTAAAGGCACAATGTTGTGTCAGGTTCCAGGTAATTGAATTATCTAGGCCAAACCCAGTCTACCAGACTAGGTTCTGGAAATGGTGGGCTGACAGATTGGGTGGGGGCTGGGGGGAGCTGGCCTTGGAAGCCCAGTGGATTGAACATGGGCTTTATGTCTGTAGGAGAAACAAGAAAGCCACTTCAACGTTACGGCCCCTGCCCCTCCCGTCAATGCTATGTCTGTCTGTAGACTGCTGGTTTGCATTTCATTTATAGGGAGACAAAATGGAACCTTTGTGTTGGAATTGAGGGACATTATAGAAGCCCACAGCTTGTCTTGAGACTTAATGTCAACTATTTGTCTCCTGTTATTTTCAAACAAACAAGGCCTCCCGTGAGTTTTGAGGCAGTCTCAAACATGCCCTCCCTTTTCGTTGTTGTTGTTGTTGTTTTTTTAAATAATTTCCCAATCCCTGCATTAGCAACTATGAGAAAGACCCACCATTCTGTAGCATCATCCTATTGGCCACACAGGCTGCTGTCGTGGTCTATCAGTCATGGCAAATGCACACTGGTGTTGAAACAAATGAGTCACTAAGAACAGCACTTCCCTGAGGCTTCATGAGCTAGAAACTTAGAAACAGGAGTGAAAAGAATGATCCCAAATCCCACCCCCCAAATGTTGCCAGCTCAAAACGTGTTTCCACCATCTGGCATGATTAATTAGTCCTATTTTACATATGGAGAGAAGTACACATTTCTAACAATGCTACAAATGTGGAAGGCAAGCCAGAGTCCTTCCGTTGGAGGTGGGCAGGCGCAGGCTGGGTGGCCACTTGAATGTCATGCTCTAGGTTATGGGGCACTTGGAATGGATGACCTTAAATTCTGAGATCCTATGGTAGGTCTTTGAAGGAGAAATAAGATACTTTCACTTCCATTAAAGAAAAATTATTACATGAAATTCTTTCTAGGTTAGACAACTATTTGAGCATTATTTCCTCTCTAGCCTCACAAAAGTGATACTGTGAATTCTTCTAGATTCTTGCTGTGGAAGATTGCCACTAAGATCTATAACGGGCTCTGTAAGACCTGTCTCTAAAAAGTTTGACAAAAAATAGTCTTTTTTTTTTTTTTTTAAATGAATGTCAGTGTATCTCCAGGAGGCTGTCCTTTGTTGGGTGTGTCATAATAAAAAGTCCAAATTTGTGACTACTTTATAAAAATTGTGGAATTTAAGGTTGCCCCGTCAATGACACACTCACTTGCATTTCACAATAGCTCCTTGATTAGGAGAAAGGAGGGGTGGAAAACCTGGGGACTGTGTATCTCAGGGGAGTGTTTCACACAGGAACGGGTCAACTGAACGTGTAAAATAATGAATTCTTGGATAAAAGCATGTATCCTAGAACTGGAAAGGAATTGCAAAGATCTCCTGGACCCATTTCCTGTCTCTGTGCAGTTAATAACAACCTTACAAATCTCCAATTTTTTCCTTTCCCTTTTTGGTTTAGGAGAGTGTTTGCCGAATCAGCAACTCTGTAGGTGGGCCCAGCAATCTGCGTCTTAACAAGCCCCCCAGGTAGACGCACCCTCAAGTTTGAGAACCACTGCTCCAGAGTTCCCACTGCAGGGCCACACAGAGATTTCTCCGGGTCAGCCTGGGCTTGGGGCTCTGGCAGCTGAGTCCCGGCAGCTGCCCATCTCTGCCACCTTCTTCCCCTCATTCCAGGCTGATAAGGGCAGGTTAGAAGGCAGGAACTGGACTCACTTGCAGTGAAGGGACCACACTTGCACTTTGGTAGAGAAGATGGCGTGGTTTTGAAATGGGGACATTTCTTTCTTCACCTCTCTTCATGGGCCAACCTCCACACAGCCCCCAGGCCTGCCCAGTGCTCACTCCTTTAAAGGGAAGAGACCAGACAGGAGAACACCTCTAGAGACTGTCATGATAGTCTGAGGGCTTTTTTATTGTTTGTTTTTTTTTTCCTACTTTGAGACAGAGTCTTGCTTTGTTGCCTGGGCTAGAGTGTAGTAGCATATCACAGCTCACTGCAGCCTCACACTCCTGGGCTCAAGCAATCCTCCTGCCTCAGCCTCCCGAGTAGCTGGGACTACAGGAGAGCACGACCCCACCGGCTAATGTTGTCTATTTTTGGTAGAGATGGGGTCTTGCTCTTGCTCAGGCTGGTCTCGAACTCCTGACCTCAAGCAATTCTCCTGCCTCGACCTCCCGGAGTGCTAGGATCACAGGAGTGAGCCATGGGCCGGCCCAGTCTGCAGGCCTTTGAGAGGCTCACCTGGTCTCTCTCCAGCTCCGTGGAAGGAATGTTCTCTTCCCTGGGTGTGGAGTCCTCTGAGCCTCATGCAGACACTGTAGGACTTAGGACCCCCAGAGTGGCTGCTAATCACTTTCTTCTCAGTTCCGTTTGAGGACTCTCTGGCTAACAAGTATTATTTTCCAGAAGGAATGTGGACCTTTGATGTGACGAAACCTGTAAAAATGAAAGAGAAGATGAAGACAGAAGAAGGTAGGGTTGGAGGCAGGGTTGGGGGCGGTAAAGACGGAAGCTCCTGCAGTGGGTCTGGTCAAAGTTGGAGGATTTTGCAGGATTTGGGAAAATGCAGAGCTCCGTGGACAGTCACTCTGGTGCCGGCAGAGAATACAGCGTGGTCAGGAGGTGGAAGACTCCACCTCCCTCAGTTTTGCTCCAGGCAGTTTTAGTTTCCCCTCCACCAGATCCATGCAAATATCCTAACCTGTGATAGCGTTGCATTTTGCACTTGCTTTGAGGAGACAAGGATGAGGAGACAAGGATGATCAGTCAAGTCTGTGTTTGGAAGCCTTGCTGGGAATTTTCTAGCGAGAGGTTCTGTCATGCCTTCCTCAGGCAGGGGCACACGTGACTCTTCAGGGAGGGGGAAGCCTTCTATAGCACATGCTTTACTGACAGGTCTGTCCCAGACAAGCTCCGACTCCTGGACATCGGAGAATAACTGTATAATCTGCATCTTCTCTTGATTATCCCCATTTCCAGCATTTTTTACTGAATTCAATTTGGAGATGGCGGGATGAATCTTTTAACTTCCCTCCCTCCCAAACTCCTGTTGAAATTACCAAAGAAATACAGAAGTAGGGAAAGGGTGCACCACTTGGGAACATGGGGGAAAGTAGCAGCTGTAGGAGAGACATTTTGCAGCATTTCTGTTAGGTAGAGTCAAGTTGCAAATGAAAGAAGGGAAGGATTGACCCACCCATGATTTGGTATCTGCAAATCAGGAACAGGCTGCTTGGTAAACTGAGTTGAATATCTAGTAAAGCCTCCCTCCCCCAGCACCCAAAATGCCAGGCCAGCAGCTGTGAAGAGATTAAGAGTTTTTTTTTTTGACCCTACTAAGCTTGAGTTCGAACCCACCACTTGTTAGTTGTGCAAGCTAGTCAGCCTCAGTTTCATCCTCTGGTAATTGGGGATGATTCCTACCTTATAAGGTGTTTAAATGAAATAGTGCGTAGCTGAAAGGTTAATAGTTACCTTTTCCTGATTACTATGTCACGCACCATGCTAAAAGTATTAAATGAATTATTTTTAATCCACAAGACAGTTCTACGAGCATGGTCTTCTAATTATCATTTTACAGATGAGGCACCTGAAGTTCAGAAGGGTTAAGAAACCTGCTAAAGGTTCACAGCTACGAAGTGGGTAGAGTAGGAATTTGGAGCAGTCAGGTGCAGAGACCATGCTTTCAAGCTCTAAGCTGTACTGTTCCAAGCCCTTAAAATATATTATTTTGTTTAGTCCTTACAATAGCCTTAGAGTAACCATTTTTATTGGTGAAAAAAACAGAAGTTCAGGGGTTAAACAATTTGAGGTTTTGCAAATATTTGAAACCACACCTGCTTGACTCCAAGTCTCCTGCTGCTTACCATTTTGCTCTTCTTGACTTGATATACTCTCTAGAATGTTGTTCTGTTCCCCAGCTGTGGACTGGATTTTATTCCCACTGAATACAAGGGGTACATAATGGGGTAGACTTCAAAATGTGGTTCCAATACCCTCCCCCTCTTTGAAGAATTGAATTATCACATGTGAGTGCCTCTAAATGGTCTTCATTTCTCTTTGCTGATAGGATTCACAGAAAACATTGGACTTCCCCCGAATCTGCTAGAAAAACACGAGCCCTGGCCGGCCTATGTCACGTATACCTCCCCGATAGTGAAAAGGCTCATTGAGAAAAGCAAAGTGAGAGAACTGGAATGCACGCGAACTCTCGAGGAAAGCCGGTGGCGGCAGAACAAACGTTCCAGCGTCTTTCAGACGAAAAGGAGAAAGTCGTCCGAGTTGTCTGGTGGCGTGCACAGGGACGCATTGTCAGACAGCACGCTATCATTGTGGGGTGCTTACTCTGTATTGGCCATGAATCCCACCATGATCCCAGAACCCACACGCATACACACAGATTCCAGAGAATGTCCCACTGCAAACCATAACAAGATCATCTTCTCCCACAGGCCTATGACGAGGATGCTTCCATACAGCTCGCTGCTGACCAGCAAGGAGAAACATTCACATGTTTAGCAAGGGGTCCCTGCAGCCATCCCCCAAGACGGTACAGCAAATAAGCTTCATTTGCCACAAATTTCACTATGTCCTTTAAATTTGAACTTGCTCCTCCATGCACAGGTTGGCTGAGAGAAAGCAGATCAGGATGCAGCCACGGCTGCACGTCCTCCAGCACGGGTCTGGCTGGGGTTGGGCAGTTCCCGGTGCTAGTCTGGGCCGTAGATGCTTAGGACGTAAATGTGGGTGAATCTTCCAGTCCAGGCAGGAGACAGAAATCACACCAGTTATTTTACTGGAGATAACTTAATATAAAGAATTATTAACCAGGAAACTGAAAAAGGCAGAAAGAAAATACAAAGGGATCAGTGGAGGTAGCATCTGCAGGGAGTTGCCATTCTTCAGGCTGGGGGGACAAGGGGAAGAAATTGGACTCATTAGAAGTTAGACACTGGGAGAAGGCACCTGTGGGCTGAATCTCAGATTCTGGAAGGGGGAGTGAGTAGGGATAACGCTCAGTTGGGCTGGTGTCGCTGAGCTCCAAGGCCAGTTCCTGTGGAGAGAGTGTCCCCACCTCTGAGAGTAGGGAGCTGCTTGGCTGGTGTCTCTGCGGAGACACTCATGAGGCTGCTTCTGTGAGTGTTAGAAAAACCAAAAACCGTACTCAAATTCTTCTGGAAGGAGTTGCCACTGCCTGGGTGCACAAAAAAGGCTGCTAAGGGACGCCACAGCCTTCCTGACAGGCATAGGAAGCAGATAGAAGGTGGGCAGAATGCAAACAGGAAGCACACAAGGAGCCAGTTCCTTCTTCCTCTGTCAGCCTTGTGGATTCCCGCTGGCGCCCCCTATGAGCAGAGATTATCACGGCATAAAGCAGGAATGTGGTTTGCAGAATCCCAACCCCAGCATCTCTAAGTAGAGGATGGATTTTGAAGCCAAGAGAAAATGAGCTTAATAACCAGCACAGCATGGTTCTGAGTGATCCCCCCTGGCTGCTCCACTTGGCACCTGAACCTGGTATTGAGATGTTTTTCCCTTAGGGGACTTACAAAGGCACAGTGGGGGCCAGCCTGGATCCTGCTGAGAAATGGAAGATTCTTTTCCCCTGCACTTTAAAGTTTGCCTTGTGGAGCAGAGTTGGTGGCGGAGAAGTTCCTGGCTGGACCCCAGCTGTTATTTGTCAAAGACAACTAGAATTGGTCCACCCATGCTCTGAGTTGGCCCCAAAGCAAACTATGCTGAAATCTCCCCAATCTCCAAGCATACAAACTTTGTCTTTGGATGCAAGAGTGATCTGGTTATGACAAGCTGACCCAGCCAGTCTCATGTCTGGGGTTTATCTACTGAGCAGGACTGACCTTACCTGAGTTTCTGTGTTTGTATTTGCAAGGCAGGTATACCTACCTGGCTTCCCTCACGGAGAGGTGGAGCACACGATGCACTAATTGATATGAGTGCTATTTGAAAAAGCTGAATTTGCCCTACAATGCATTTTCTCCATCCAGAGTCTTGCGGAAATGTTTGCAGACGCTTGTAGGAGTAGCTTTGGAGAATTCATCTCTTGCTCCTGTGCATTCGTGTTGAGACAGCTGCATAGACTAGGAACCCATTTCTGAGTTCCAAACCCTTAGCCCAAATGATTTTTTTGCAAAAATATAGGTGGTTTCTAGGGATTGTATTTTGTGTCCATGGAACGTTTATAGACATGAAGGTAGGTGATAAATTCCTCCAACGAGAATTTTTATATCTTCTTTCTTTTTGTGGGTGTTTATCGCCAGGGTACATTTGGGAAGGTGTGGCTTACAGAGCCTCATTGAGGATTAGCATTTACAGGAATTTGGGGTTGTTTCTCCCCGTCTGTTTGAGGGCAGAGCAGTGTGATAATGTACCAAAGGTTGCACAGTTGATGTTTTTAAAAAAATTTCTAGACATTTAATAGTTTTTACAAAAGTATGTACTCTCTAAATTAAAATGATTGTTTTATAGACATTATTTGAGCTAATTTAATTCTCAGCATAACAACACAAGCATGAGCCTGGACATCATTAACACCTGATGTTGCAATGGAAATTGTCCATGTTCTGTGACTGCAGTCCAGAAGCATCTCCTGAACTTTTAAGAAACAAAGAAGTTTAAGAAAGAAAAAGTCTAAATTTTTTTTGAAATGGGGAACTCTGCTTGAGCCCAAACTGGGATTTACAGGTCTGGCCAACATGGAGACTTGACCAGCCATAATTATGTGAATTGTCCCAGGAAGAGGCAGTCAGGCAAGATCAACTGCACCCAGTAATGAAACCTTGGTCACTGGGGGAGTAGGATGATCTTAGTGACCTGTAGTGTCACATGCTTAGCTTTGTTTCCTGGTCAAGATCTTCCTGGGCGCTATGAGGGCGGGGACCAGCGAGTCACGCTCTCCAAGGGCTCTTTTACTACAGTCCTGGAAGGCGCTGGGGGGCAAACACGAGGTGGGGAGAGATCTACTCGGTTTCACAACATATCAGCACACATGTCCCAATGCCCTGGGGGTGGACAAGAAACAGGGAGTTCTGGTAGAGCCCAGTGGGTGCTTGGCAGGATGAGTTTTGTTCATGAGAAACTGACATACATCCCTGGAGCTCCCAGAAATAGGCCTGGAGCCCCCGCTGGGACCTGAAGTGCATCCTGAGCAGGCAGCGCATGGAGTGGCATGTGTTCCTGATGTGACCTCGTCTGCCTGTCCCAGCTGGAGAGGCCTGGGGCATCACGGGTTACTCTGAACTTCACTTCCATCTCTAAGAGGAAACTGGCTTTCTGTGATGTTCCACAGCCACAGCCTCTTCTCATGTATCTCCTCTGCCTATGGACTCTTCTGCTGGACGGGAGAGCTGTTTCCATTAGTGTCCCTGCCGCGGCAGGTTTATGAAACACCAGAATGTGTTTTTTCAGCCCGCCTGTGTTGCTGCGTAACTAAGGCCCCGTCTGACACTTACTGAGCAGCTGTTTTTGAACAGATTCTTTGGCTCCCTGCGCACGACGTGGTATTTACCCATTTGCAAATTCCATGGTTGATGTTTAACCTTGGAAACATAACTGCAACTGCCGGTCATTTTCACATTGCCGGGGGCTGTTAGGACATCAAATAGTTCTACATTCTGCAGCCTCCCTAACCATGGCCCGGGAGCAGGTCTGAAGGGAATCAGGCTGCGGTACAGATAAGAGGCTTCAGCAAAGTCTCCAAGGAGGTAACTGCGCGAACGCAGGCACTGGTGCAGGTGCGGGTGAGCCAGATGTTTGGAGGTGGCCCCGGAGCCTCCTAACTGGGATGGGAGGCCAGGTAAGACCTGAACAGAGAGGAGTGTTAGGCTTTAGCAGCAGGGGGCCTAGAGCAGCTTTGGAATGAGACCATCACAGCATGCTCAGCAAATCCTGCTCTTCCTTCTGTTGGTCCAAGGTCCTTATGTAGGAGGCATAACTGCTACGCAGTCTCTTAGTCTCTCTCCCTCTCTCTCCTTTTTTTGGAAGAGGGAGGACAAAGTGAGCACCCTGAGGTAGGGTTCTGATCCTTGGGCCTTGACAAGGGTCCTCGGAGGTTGCCAAGGAGTCACATGGAGCAGAGGACACAGCACAGGACAGAGTTCAGCTCCCTGTCCTGGAATCCCCACCGGGAGCTGACGATGTGTCCGTGAAGACGAGAATCCAGGAGTGGAATCTGGCCCCGCAGCCCCATGCCGCGTGCTGACAGCGGTCGTGGGAGGACTGAAAGCGCTTTGTGAGCTGTGATGGGGCAAGTGTCACATCTGGGCAAGGAGGCTCTTTTCAGCCTTGTTGGAGTCATTTGTTCCCGAGAGCTTCTTGGAAACCTCAGGCCTCCAGACCAAAGGGCACACTTTGAGCCCCGCATTATCAGAGCCAGATAAGGGAAGACAGATTGGGAACTGGGGAAGAGAGGAGGGGAAGGGAAGCAAATGGGCCTGAGATTTACTGCGATCTGATGTTGTCAGAGCCAGGACAGGAGCTCAGGGCTGGGCTCATGTTTGTCAATTAATCAGGAAAACCTCCCTCTGCCTCCTCACTACCCATCCTACCCTGTCTCTCAGCAGGGACCCAAGGCCTCAGCCAGCTACTGTGGTCCTTGAAAATCACATGACAGTGTCCTAAACCTGCAGGGCATGGCTGGGCCGGCCTGTCCCTGGCACTGAGCATGTCTGCGTGATTTCTTGGGGCACGCCTGACAAGCCCCGCAGGGGCTGCAGGAAGCACTTGAGTCGGGGGGCCTGCCGCTACCCCAGTTTCCGTGTCTCCATCCTGACCGTGATCCGCTGTCCCCACGGGGCAGGACAAAACACACTGCCCAGGGGACGCTCACTCTTGTCGGCACGCTGTGCAGGGTGACAGACGGCCTGCAAAGGACCATGGTGTCCAGACCCCTCTGTCTTCTCCCAGGCTTCATATTCCAGGGCCAGTAGAAGTTCCTACCCCACCTGTGGCCTTTCTAGGAAGCTTCTGTTGCTGGAGGCCCAGCAAGGCTCGTGGTATCAATTCACTTCCTCTCTAAATTCAATTGTTCAGCCACCCAGAACATTCCATTATTTGGGGTAGACAGAGGGGTATGAGAAGCCACAGCATTTCAGGCAAGTTAGAAATATGACTCTTGAGGTCATTTCTGTGCCTCTGCCTATGGGAAAGGTTTTTGTGGAGAGTGAAGTTGGTACCAGAGGAAGTTACAGCTGGAAGGAGTTGGCTCTGAGTGTGCTGGGCTTGCTGCTCACACTGCTGCATTTGGAGCTTGCCTGTGTCTACACTGCTGCCCACAGACTTCGGTCCACGCTCCTATAGTCGACTAGACAATTACTAGAGTAGGAGAGCCCCGTTAGCAGTGGAAGCCAGGCCTCTCAACTCCAAGTACTGGCTGCTTCCCCTAACTCAGGTCTCCTTCCCTTTCTCGGTTTTATCTATGACAACTCTGCTGCTGTCCTCAAGGAGGGAAGATATGTCCCCAGGGTTCAGCTATGGCACTGTCTATTGTGAAGCAGCTTTGTTACAGATCCCTGTTCATGGGGCTGATTCGCCGGTGTCCTTGGACCAGCAGATGTAGGATGGTGAAGCTGAAAGTGCCTTGAGACCTGGGCAGAGTCGGCTGTGTTTACCACGCTATTCCCAGAGCCCTGCCCACGGGCCGGCACAGAGCTGGTACTCAAGTATTTATTGAGCAAGTCCTAACACGCAAACCAAAATGCACTGCAAAGAAGGGTTTTTTTCATAATGTCCAGAGGTTGGAAAAACCACTTGGCTTTTGTCAAGCTTGAGTTCCTGGGGAGGCAGCTTCCTTACGAAGGTTCCTTTTAGTCCTGAGGGTATGATTCAAATGAACTATTCAGCAGGCACCTTTAGTGTGCCCTTCCTTATAGGACATTGGGGGGATAGAGGAACAGGAGGCACAATCTCATAAAACCTAACATTTAGTTATTCTGTCTTTTTAAAATGACCGGTCCATACCTATCTAGTGGAATTCCAAGTAGATTTTTTTCCTCTGGCTTTCATCAGAAGGGACATAATTTTACAGACCAAACTCGTTCTCTTAGTTCCATATTTGCAGCACGTTGATGGGCTTCCAGCAAACATGCTCTGAGCGCCTGCTTGTGCCAGGCACTGTGCCAGGGCCTGGCCGTGGACACGGAGGCACAGTCGGGCTCGCGTTTCAGCAGCGGAGATGTTAGACCGGCGCACTATCGAATTGCAGTTGCGATGCACGTTCCACAGAAGCACACGGCTCTTGGAGAGCGTATTTGCGTTAGGCTCATGCCATGTTCTTTCAGTCTTATGCAAAGGGGATTATGGACAGAGGCAGGATTAGTATCAGGACAGCTGCTCATAAAAAGGAGTGAGGTCATGGTGCATTTTTGGCCAAGTTGAATTTTAGTGGCCTGGTTAAGTTTTTAAAACTTTGCAAAGCTGCCTTCAGTTTATCCTCGGCCCCAGCTCAGATGTTTGTTTCTGTGGCACCATGGAGCTGTTCCTGAGTTCACACTGGCTTCAGGTTAGGGCATCTCAGTCTATAGCCCTGGTGACAACACAGAGGAAATGTCAAGCACTTGTGCACTGTTTGTCCAGGACTCTTACTTCCTGCCTGCTTTTCTGTCCCGGAGGACGGGGTGGGGCAGCTGCAAAGGAGACACTGAGGCCCCTTTACTGTCCTCTCCAGACCCGGGGCAAGTGCCAGGGCCAAGCCTCCAGCTCTGGCCCCTGGCCTGCTCAGCCCCACCTCACGTCCCTAGTTCTCCAGAACAAAAGGACCAGTGCTGTCTTTCCCTTCTTCTCTGTGACAGACAGCCTCTGCTTCCTACTTGCTTTGCCGGGTTTTTGTGGGCCTGTCTGTAGACTGGGGCAAGGGCTGCATTTCAACCCTGACATTGGCGTTTCTCTATCTCCTTCCTCCCTGTTTGGTTTTAGCCATATGGTTTCCCCCTCTGTCTTTCCATCCCCACTCTTCCCTTCCTTCCCTTTCTCCTTGAACTTCCTTCCTCCTCCTCTCCCTCCCTCCCTTCTTTCCCTTCCCTTTCCTCCCTTTTGATTTATTTCATTGTTTTTTTTTTTTTTTTTTGTGATTGCAAAATGAAATGATGGTTGTTGTTAGTAACTCAGGTTTTCTTGAAGTGTAAGTGACCAAGAGGATCCTGGCCCCTCCAGATGTTAGGAGCAGCGTGCCCCTGCAGTGCTCAGGTTCCAGGAGTGGGAGCTCCATCCTGAGGACACAGGGGACTTCCCAGTGCTCTCTGGAAGGCTCTGAGGAATTCGTTCATATTCCACAAAACAATCCTTGCGGCCACCTGTCACCCAGCCAGCCATCTCATCCCAGAAGCAGCTGCTTTAGGGTCCCAGGTCCCAGGTCCCAGCCGCCTTGCTAACCCCACCGTAGCCACTGGGTCCCCTGCAGCTTCCCAAAGCACAGCTCTGCCCAGGCTGCAACAGCCAACAGGTGTGCCGTGGAGGCTGGGGGATGGTAGATGCTCAACAGCGTAAATTACAATTGCTACAAGAAGTGGCTCCTTTGGGGCCCACAACCTAAATGTGGCTTCTGTTCCCTGGTGAGGGCAGCTCCACGTCCAACCTGGGTCTCAACGTGTCTGTATTAACTCAGCACCCAGCCCCAATTCTCCCTCAATCCTGGAGGCATTGGAGCCACCTCTGCCTTACTTTCTTCTGCTCATTGGCAAAATTGCCACGGGGAACACAAACTGCCTTATCCATGAGATGTGGTTTAGTTCTCCTAGACCAGAAAAGATAATCACAATATTCAGCAATACATTTCCTGTTGCATGACTTGTTCAGTCAGGAATTACAGTGCACGTAGAACTTTAGGTCACTTAGCAGAGCTGAGGGCTTTTGTCTTGCTCTCTTTAGAGTCCTGCTGCCAGAATATGGGAAAGTTATGCTTTCTGATCACCTGTAGGCGGCTCTTGGACAGAACACACACAGTACTTCCACCACCACCATCATCATGAGCACCAGCTGCACCTCCATCTGCAACCCCATCACTGCCCCAGTGACCATCACCACCATGACCATCACCACCACCATCACTGCCCCAGTGACCATTATCACCACCACCATCACCACCACCATGACCATCACCACCACCATCCCTGCCTCAGTGACCATTATCACCACCACCATCACCGCTATGACCATCACTACCACCATCACTGCCCCAGTGACTATTATCACCATCACCATGACTATCACCACCACCATCATGCCCCAGTGACCATTATCACCATCACCATCACCACCATGACCATCACCACCACCATCACTGCTCCAGTGACCATTATCACCATCACCATCACCACCATGACCATCACTACCACCATCACTGCCTCAGTGACCATTATCACCACCACCATCACCACTATGACCATCACTACCACCATCACTGCCCCAGTGACTATTATCACCACCACCATGACTATCACCACCACCATCATGCCCCAGTGACCATTATCACCATCACCATCACCACCATGACCATCACCACCACCATCATGCCCCAGTGACCATCACCACCATGACCATCACCATCATGACCGTCACCACCACCATCACTGCTCCAGTGACCATTATCACCATCACCATCACCACCATGACCATCACCACCACCATCACTGCCCCAGTGACCATTATCACCACCATGACCATCACCATCATGACCATCACCACCACCATCAGTGCTCCAGTGACCATTATCACCATCACCACCATGACCATCACCACCACCATCACTGCCTCAGTGACCATTATCACCACCACCATCACCACCATGACCATCACCATCATGACCATCACCACCACCATCACTGCCACCATCACTGCCCCAGTGACTATCCCCACCATCACCACCACCCCCATCATTGCCCCAGTGACCATCATCACCACCACCATCACTGCCACCATGACCATCATGACCAAGCCACCACCACCCACCATTACTACCACCACTACCAGTACCATCACCACCTCCACCATCACCAAATTTTCATCTTTGTCCATATGCACTGCTGTAACAAAGCACCACAGACTGGGTAATTTATTAACCTCTCATTGAATTTTAGTGTTTTCTTCAGTGAGGCATTACCCATACTTGTGACTTTGTCATTGGTAGAAATCACAGATATTTTTGTATCACATGATAGTTGTAGATAACTTGAAATACTGTCTCTGCTCATTGCTTCTTTGAAACTATGGTAGTCATTAGACTTGCTGATACATCTCGTTATTTAATACATTAATAAAGAAAACCCACAGTACACTTAGCGAACATCTGTTTTTTTTTTTTTTTTTTTTTTTTGATACAGAGTCTCACTTTGTTGCCTGGGCTAGAGTGCCGTGGTGTCAGCCTAGCTCACAGCAACCTCAGACTCCTGGGCTCAAGCGATCCTTCTGCCTCAGCCTCCCGAGTAGCTGGGACTACAGGCATGCGCCACCATGTCCGGCTAATTTTTTCTATATATTTTTAGTTGTCCAGCTCATTTTTTCTATTTTTAGGAGAGACGGGGTCTCGCTCTTGATCAGGCTGTCTCGAACTCCTGAGTTCAAATGATCTGCCCACCTCAGCCTCCCAGAGTGCTGGGATTACAGGCATGAGCCACCATGTCTGGCCTCCTGTAGGCTCTTGAGAAACCCATGTGCATGGTGGTGGAAGAGTTCTGGCCTCTAGAATGCTCAAACAGCATGATCAGAGATCCTGGTGCCTGAGTGACCTCCAAATATGAATCATGTTTCAAATCATGAAGCAAAGCAGGGATAGTGACTGCCTCATTCTTTTTTTTATGTCCTCCAAGTCCCTGCATGTTGTCTTATTACAGGGTTCCTTGTACAGTTGTCCAGGCTGACCACTGCACAGTTTCAGAGTGATGGGAGCGAGGACACAACTTCACATAGACTATAATGAAAGTGAAGTTCTTCGGAGTAGTGTAACATGGAAACCCTGGACTTATAGGTAGAAATGGCTAAATGTTTTCTTTGTTTTTTAAAAAAGTATTGCTTTTACAAAGATGGAGTCTTACAGTGTACCTGTCTTTTGCCTCTCTCACTTAACATCACATCATGGATATCCTTGAAGTCAACTGATAGAGATCTAACTTACTTATTTGAATAGCTGGATCATGCCCCATCGCAGTCGATGCCTCCTCATTTGATTTGATTATTTGATTTTGGCAAAGTCCAAGTCTGGGGCCTCTAGCGTTACTTTCTGCCTCAGCTGCCCTCAGACTTGGCTTGGTGTAATAATGCCTGTCTTAGTTTGCTCTGGCTTCCATAACAAAATGCCACAGACTACGTGGCTTATAAACTGTAGAGATTTATTTTTCACAGTCTTGGAGGCTGGGAAGTCTGGGATCAGGGCGCCAGCAGATTCGTGTCTGGAGAGGGCTGCGTCCTGGTTCGCAAGTGCCTCTTCTTGCTGTGCCCTTGCGTAGGGGAAGGGGTGAAGCGCTCCTGTGGGCTTGTTTTGTAAGGACCCTAACCTCTTTTATAAGGACTCCACCCTCATCACCTAATCACCTCCCCGAAGCCCCACCTCCTGGGGGTTAGGATTTTAGCATACAAACTTTGGGGGGACACGAACATGTAGACCCTAGCAGTACTTTACGGAATGTACAGATTCGCAGTGTGCTCACCTTCCTTGCTCGATGCCCCAGCATCAGATGGGAAGCATCAGATGAGGAGGGCCTAGGTTAAGAGAATGTTCTAAGCTCACATAGCAGAGAAGCTGCACCTGTTTCTCAGGCCTCGCTTTTTCTCACCAGACAGCATGACCTTGTCCTTGCCACCCTGCCTGCTGGCTCCGTGGTACTTGCTCTGGGGCATGCTCAAGTTGGCGGCTCCCAGGTCTTTCCACAAGGGCATGGTGTAGCCACCTGCTCTAGGACGCATGTGCCCAGCAAGCAGCCATGGAATTCTGCCCGGTAGAACCAAGGTAGAGCTGTGGGTTTCCTGAGACAGCTGGGACTCCCCTAAGAATGGGGGCCTCTTACACACCAGCATCACAACATGAGTCTGCGTGGGGCCTCGTACAGTTTCGGTCACCTACAGAAAATTGTCTTAATAAACACACAAAACTACAATGACTACTAGGTGAATGACACCTCCTGGAGTTGCGCCGTCGTACCACCTGTGCGGCCACGCAAGGCGGCTCTGGAAGGAAGTGATGCCGGAGTTGATGCCTGAAGGGTAAGTAGGATTTAGTCTGGCCAGCGTGTGCATGTGTGTGCGTGTGCGCGCGTGCACATGGGCGTAGGGAATAGGGAGATATCACACTTAGAGAAAACAGCATCCGGGAAAGTGTGGTGGTAGTGTTGTATTTTTTGAAAACTTGTCCACAGATTCTTTGGTACTCCTCCCTTCCAGAGGTGGAGCTTAGCGTCCCTCCACTGAAGTGTGGGGCTGGACTTGGCGACTCACTTCTGATGAAGAGAATGTGGCAGAAGCGATGGGACGTCACCCCAGGATTAGTTCATAAAGAGACTGTGGCTTTAGTCTTGGGTGCCCACTGTCTCTGCCCCAGGTCACTTGCTCTGGGAACCAGGCTTACATGGAGGTGAGCAGCTCCGTGGAGAGGCCGCTGCAGGACTGCTGGAGCCACCTGCCGGCGGCCGTGGCGGGAGCTGGCCCCTCCAAATGATGCCTGCAGCCCTGGCCAGCAACTCTGTGACCTCGTGAGAGACCCTGAGTCACGTCCACCAAGCTAAGCTGCTCCTGAATCCCTAATCACTAGAAACTCTAGGAGATAATGTGTTTATTGTTTTAAGATGCTGAATTTCAGAATAATTTGATATACAGCAATACATAACTAATTCAGGTGGGAAGCGGGCCAGCCCTTTCAGGACATTAAAAGGAAGTCAGGGTGGCCTAGCAGAAACAGTGGTTTTCCAACTTCGGAGTTCTTAAGGATTGCCTTATGTGAGTGCTAAAAATGCAGATTCCTGGGACCTACTTTCAGAGAGTCTGACTCAGTCCATCTGGTTGAGGCCCAGAAGTTTGCATTTTAAACAAGCATCCCAGGTAATTGTGATGCAGCTGGCCTGAAGACCACATTAGAAAGGCCCCTGCGTGGGAGGGCTGCTGGGCCAGGTGACCCAATTGGAGGCTGGGAGGTAGGCAGGGGTCTAACGTGGGTCACATTAAAAAACAAAAACATAAGACAAACCTTCCTAAGAACAGTGGACAGCACTGTGGCGTCTGAAGCAGGACAGTAGCTGAATCTATAAGCAGAGGCTAAAACCTGTTTGGTTTTCTTCTCTTGTTGACCTGACAATGGGTGTACTGTCTTACCAACAACCTATGCTGAACCTTAAATGTGGGGACATGAAGACAAGTAGGGTTTGTGGCCTGCCTTTGAGGAACTCACAGGTAATTCTAAAAAGTATATACCAGAGGGCTGGACATGGTGGCTCATGCTTGTAATCCCAGAATTTTGGGAGGCTGAGGTGGGAGGATTGTTTGAGTCCAGAGTTCAAGACCAACGTGGGCAACGTAGTGAGACTCTGTCTCTATAAATAATAATAATAATAATAATAATAATAATAAATTAGCCAGGTATGGTGGCATGTGCCTGTAGTCCTAGCTACTTGGGATGTTGAAGCAGGAGGATCACTTGAGCCCAGGAGTTCGAGGTTGCAGTGAGCTATGATGGTGCACTCCAGCCTGGGTGACAGAGCCTGACCCTGTTTCTCTTTAAAAAAAAGTCTATATAGAGGAGCTCGCATACCCAAGTGAGAGCTGTCCCCTTCAAAGTTATCAATGTGTGAGATTCTCTCATTCTAACAAAGCTGGGGCTGCTCGGGCCCTGTTCTGAACTCTGTTTTTGGTAATCGTTTTCTGGGGCAGTTCATGGTCTATTACAAAAACTAGTTGCTTTAAAACCATAGAATAATTGAGTGAGTAGAAGTGTTGTTTGAGATCATTTTACAGGGATCTTTTAATCTCATCCAATCATTTTGAAGAGGAGGAGACAGAGGGTTAGAGAGATCCAGTGATTTTGTTGAGTATCTGATTTCAATACATGCAGATCTTTCAGATCCACTGCTGACACCTGCCACGGGCAAGGGAAGGGAGCCTGGTGGCCCATGCGCTGAGTGTCTCCTGGTAGACTGGATGGGGGCAGGTGGAATTCCTTTGGGACAGCTTCCCAAAAGAGGCAGGCACTTTAGAGCTGGGCTTGAAGGAGCAGAGTGACATGAACGGGTGTGGAAGAGGCAGTGGGGCACTCTAGGTATAGCTGAAAATGCACAGCTATCTACAGTTCCTTTTCTTTAAAAAAGTGGTGAGCCATACATTTTCCCAAAGGGATGTTTTCAAAACTTTTTCCCTCGGCGGAGCACACTAGACGGATAGTGTTTGCATCCATGCCCTCGTTCCAGGGCACTTTTGGTTTTCTGTGGGCTACAGGACAGAAGAGACCGTGGGTAGAAGAGACCGTGGGTTTTGTGCAACTCCCTGAGCTCAGCTCTAAGCCTTCCGTGTGTTCTTCTATTTATCGCATCTTCATGTGAAATGAATTAAAGAGCAGAGTCCATTGCGGACGGTAGGGTGGGAAGAACTTGAGGGGAAACCCTCAAACTGCAAGTGCCTGTCAAAAGGCAAAGCACCCTCTGCGGCAGAGCGTACGTGCCCGCGTCAGCACTTGCTGACGGTGTGTGGTCCCGGCACCCGCAATCTCAGCCTGGGTGGGGCACGGAGCTGATTCCCGCGGGGCTTCCCTTGGTAATGGCAAGTAGGAGTCTGGGGATGAGCAGCCCAGCTTCCTTGCCCCTAAATTGAGCGAACAATTCTGAGGCCTGTTCTGTCAGCCTACCCAGCAGGAGGCTTAGTTACCCAAACAGCGATCTGCTCGAGAGGGGACCTGGTGTGGCCCTTTTCTTCGTGTGTCTCACTGCTCCACTCTTCTACCAGTTTTCCTGGATTCACCCCCTACGTGGACTCCCTGTTCTCCAGTCCTCTTCTCAGGCGCTGCTTTTGGGGAACCCAACCTAAATCAGCATCCAAATAATCCCTAGATTACCCAGTGATCCAGGAATAAAGAGGTCCCTTTCCGGGGAAGTTCTTTATTTTGCATTGCACATGGCATGCTTCTTTCAGAAATTGAAAAAGCAATGCATGCATAATAAAACAGAGAAACAAACAAAACAGCCCATGAAATGGAACTCAAAGTGACTCTCCCCCAACACCACCCTGCAGCCTCCCACCGTCCATCTTCCCAGAGGCAACTGCCACCAGCAGGTTGGTGTGCGTCCCTTCAGAAGTCTTCTCTGCATGTTTTTAAAACTTTAAGTCAGATCATGTCACGCGGCGTCCAAGGTAGAAGTCAGAGTGTGTTGAGCAGCCTACAAGGCTGCTGCTCTCCTCTCCCTGGAGCTGTCTTCCACAGCCTCCTCCTCACTCCTCTGCCCCAACCTCCCCGGCACCCATGATGTTCCTGGGTCGTGGAGTGGGCTGCCCTCTGGAACTCTCTTTCCATCGTGTGCGTGGTTCTCCGCCTCGCTTCACACAAGTCTCAGCTCAAATACCCACCTCTTGGTGAAGCTTTTCTCTGAGAGCCTTATTTAAAGCTGTAGCCCTTCACACACCCCTTGTTTTTATTTTTCTCCATATCACTTTGCACCACATGGCACATCACATATTCTACTGTTGCTTATTGCTCTCTCCATTGGAATATAAGCTCCACGTGGGCAGAGGGCTTTGTCTGTTGTGTTCACCGCTGTGTCCTTAGTGCTTCGAACAGTGCCTGGCATGTGGCAGCTCTCAGTGAAGCTCAGGTGAATGGAGATACAAGTGTGTGCCCCTCAAATACTCACATGTCATATAGCGCACAGATTTTGTTTTATCCCTTTTCCCATTTAGCAATCTTGGAGATTGTTTCTTTTAGAATATGTAGAATCATCTCATTCTTCTAAACAACCGCAGAGTATACAATTGTGTGGCTGCGTTTGACCGGTCTCCTCTTGATGAACACTGAGACTGTTTCTAGCCTTCAGCCACTGTGAGCAATGCTGCCGAGTGTGCTACACCTCTGCGCATACGAGTGAGCATGTCTGCAAGATGGGTGCACTCTTATGTGGTCAGATACTACCAAGCTGCTCTCCAAAAATGTCACACCTGTTTACACTCTGTCCAGTATTTGGTGAGAATGCCTGTTTCCCCACATTTTAACCAACACTGTGCATTGTTGAACTTTTTTGTTTTTGTTAACCTATTATAATAAAATTTTTACCAATTTTAATTTGCATTTTCTTTTCATTTATTTATAGGCCATTTCTCTCTCTCTCTCTCTGTGAATTGCTTATGTGTTTTGCTCATAAAAAATGAGTTGTTGGTCTTTCACTTGTGGATTACAAGTCCTGTTTGTGTATTAAGACCTTTATATATTAGTCATTTGTTCATAACTTGTCTTTCAAGTATTTTCTCCACCTTTTCATTTGTATTTTGACTTCATTTTAGTATTTTTAGTATAGATTGAATTTTAAATATTTCCACAGTCAACCTTATCAATATTTTTATTTATGGCTGTTGAGTTGTGGCTTGGTTAGAAAGGCTTTCTCCTCCCCTAAGATTATATGAAAAGATGACCGTAGGTTTCTGATACTTATATATCTTTTCCTTTTTATTAGACATATGTTTTTCACCTGTCATTTACTTTACTATAAATACATGAAGGAAGAGTCAGTTTGACTTTTTTCCCCTATGATTAGCCAGTTTTCCCAACAATGTTTATTGAATCATCCATCTTTCCTGTGATGATTTGAAATCGGCCATATACATTATTCTGCATTTTCCAGTCTCTTTTGGGACTTTCTAGTTTGATAGATTGATCTCGCTGTCTATTTATGTGCCAGAATCAAATCCTTTTCATTAATGTAGCTTTAAAATCTCTTTTCATTTTTGGTAAGAATAAGCCTTTCTGAAGTTTTTTTCTGACTGTCATTGAGCCTTTTGAAGAGAACGAAAGCAGTTTCAGGTGATAAAATTGCCATCTTTTCCCTTAGGTGCCCTGAATAGCGCATGGAATATAGGCCGCTTGACCCCGTCAACTGCCGAGCTGTCTTGCTGCTGAAAGGGCAAACTTCATAATGGGGAGATTGTAAAATAAAAGCTAATTGTCTCCCTTTAATCTCCCTGAAGTTACAACCCTGCTGGCAACCTAACCTGCTGCAGTTAGGTAACTCCTGGCAGGTGTAATAAATAGGAAGAGTCAAAACTTGAATTTACCAATGAATGTAGCAGTCCAAACATAGAACCTTTCCAATTTTCTTTATAAAAAAAGTCAAAATAGAAAAAAATACAAGTCAGAAAAAAACTCCTGCCCTTGGCACTCTGGGCCTGTGACTGCTGCACATGATTCCATCATGTATGTAAGGAAAACCAAAAGCACATGAGGCATGGGGCTGAGGCCGTGGGGCTGACACGCGGCCAGCGCCAGTGTGGACACTGCGTCCGCTGCCCCGTCCTGGGCCTCTTGAAGTCCCCAGACACTGATGCTGTGGGAGCTTGGTATGAAGTTAATGTTTCCAGTGGGTGGGACGTAGGGAGCAAGAACAGATATTTAGACTCTTTTTCTTCTCTGCTTCTTTCTCACACAATACTCCTGGCTTCCGCGGGAACAAGCCCCCATTGTGTGCCCCTGCCCTGGGCCGCTTGGCGAGGGTGGGTGGCATCTGCGGCCCCATGCGAGGCCATCTCTGAGAGAGCGTGAGGAGCCTGGGAGCAGAGCCCAGCTCCTCAGAGAAGCAGCTCCGAGACAGCCCCGGATTCACCCCGACCCCGACCCTGACCGGGGGAGCTGCCAGCTGTCTGTTGGCTGCCTCACTCCCCTCTCCTGGGCATCTCTCGCCACAGGAGGACTCGAACCTCAGGGTATAGAGGTGCCCGTGCTTGGTACTTAGATGCCAGAGTGAGCCCACCCCATCCTCACACATGTACCAGTGACCACCGGTTAGAGCTGGGCGCCTTCCCCTCCCTTTCCCAGAGACCACGCTGGTGTGCATCTGCCATAAAGAAGGTTAGGGGCACCGGGAAGGCTCTGGTTGGAGTGAAGGAGCTATGAGGACTGTCAGGTGGGAAGGAAGTCACCTGCCTTCAGCCCAGTGCAGACTCGGCGCCCTCCCCGGCAGCTCAGGGTTGACCACAGCTTGCAGGTGTTTAGCAGGACCTGCCCCGGGGTGGGACGAGCGGGGCCGACACCCCCATCTGAAGCTTGGCCTGTGGGGTGTCCTCATGGGTGCTGCCGCTGGACCGTCCCTGCCCCTCTGGCTCAGGCCATCTGGGGTCACCCCGCCTCGTCTCCTCACCCAGTCTGTGTCTCTTTTCAGTTAAATGCTCTTTCTCTGTTGTGAAAGGTCCCTTCTGTGTATGTGCCACTCCTGTCTTCCCACTTTGTCACCCTCAGGGAGGTCTGGCAAGTCGGGGCAGTAGAGTCAAAAGATGCCTTTTCCTGGGGACCAGCAGCTGGTGCACGATGTTCCAAGCTCTAACCACACCTGGGAGCTCGCCAAGGGGAGGTTTCCCACGGCTGACGGGAAGATTGAATCCATGCAGTGACAATGACAAGCATGGCTGTGTTTGTTTACTGAGTGACCACTATGTGCCAGGCGCTGCTGTAGACCACCTGGTGTGCACGACTTCATTCAATCCTCACAGAACCTGTAGACAGCTATTCGCATTGTCCCTATTTTTATAGAGAAACCACAGTGAAGTGCCAGGATTCAGTGAGCCTAAAAATGTACCTAGCTCATGGCAAAATCTCAGGAAAGGTGGTGGCTGCAGCAGCCACTTGTCCTTGCTCATGAGCACTAACTGTGCACATCTACGGGGACGTTGCCCTGGTTGCTTAGAACTGGCCGAGGTGGGAATACTTACACCACATGAATTGGCAAGTGCTGCACATCAGTTTGTTTTTTCTTTTTCTTTTTTTACCTGTAGAGCCCTCTTTACCACCGTGACTGCTGATATTATATTCCTCCTATCCTAGAAATAATCTTAGAATTGGCTCCTACTAAAATCAATGCACTAAAAGAGGGGAACCTCTCAAATTTCTTTAATGGAGGAAACATCTTTCTCTGTACCCTTATGTCACCCCATGCTGATAATAAAACCCAGTCGGGGAAGAGTTTTACTTCAGTGGACTTCAACTGTAGGAGCCTCACACGGGCCTAAAATCAGGGGAAATGGCCCTGAGAACTGCCACGGATGGCCTGGAAAGCTGTGTGTGATTTGCCGTCACGAGGTGAGCTGGGTCTCATCGTGCTCCATCCTAGCATTTTTCCAAGTCAGTCCTTGACAGCAAAGATGCTGCGCCATAATCAGATCATTTGACCTGTGAAAAAAGAAGTTCGTTCCAGCTCCAGGAGAGGTTGGGAAGGAGAGGCAGCTGGACAGAGTGGATTTAGCACAGGACAGTTGGTGTTGCTCCTTGGATCCTGCTTCCAGTCCCTTGTTGACCTCCCTGCAGGAACTGAGGAAAGTCACTTGGAATCTCTGTTCTTTTCCATACATAGAAGGGATTTGATCTAGAAAGAGCTCCAGAAGGCATCTATTGTATCACTGGCAAACACACATGATTTGCTCACAGAATGCTCTGAGGACGGTCAGGCATTACACACATGTATTCATGACTTTCATGGTAACATTTTCCCAAGCTGGCTTAGAGTTTGCATGGAATGGACAACAAGTGGAGAAAGTAGCAACAAGGTGAGCAGCTCATCACAATGCAGCATAACGCACTTAGAGGCTGGGCTGTGCTGTGGGGTGGCACAATCTTGAGCCCCCATCTAGGTGACCACAGGCTCCATGGCTAAAGAGGGGAACAGCCTGTTGGGGGCCCTGTGTGCTCTGCCCTGACCCTCTGGGATGGGCTGGCTGTCTCGGGAGGCACGTGCAGTGCCCTGAGGAGCCGTGTGTGTTCAGAGTGACCGCTTGCAGCTGGCTGCCTGGTTATTCCACTTAAGATGCAACCTGAGGCCCCAGAATCCCCGTGCTTGGAGCCTGGGAGCACTGAGCCAGACAGACACGCAGAGAACATCACTCCTCAGCTTCATGTTCCCTGGAGCTGGCAACAGGCACTAAACACCAGACGCCTCTTAATGGGCACCTAGGTCCTCCAAGCACTTCCCAGTGTGGTAGTGAGCATCCTGTCCCAAGAACGATCCAATAAAGCCTTTCAGTGGGTGTGTCCTAGAGGGGCTTCCAGGATCAGATCAGTGAAGGGTTTAATGGCTATGAAGGTTGCATCTAATGCTGAAATTCTGTCCTTCTGCGAAAGTGCATTTGTGATGGCTGGAGGTATCTGTAGGCCAGGAGTCATCCGTACAGAGTCACGTGATGCAGTGGCTGTGAATTTGCATGGGCTCCAGGAGTCGCTGCTGTGTCTTCCCGACTGGACCCTGCCTCACCCTGGCGCTCCTTGGCATTAGAGCAGCATGCTTTCAGGATGGTACCTTTCACAGGACATTCACTCATCCTTTCGTGAGACTCCCTCCCGCAGCTACACCAAAGCCCCGAAGCGCAAAGATATTTTTTTCTCATTTTGTATCCCCGGCTCTTAGCACCCTGCTTTGACTATAGGAGGTGCTCCACTAAAACATGGGGAACAGAATTAAACCAGGCCATGGACCCGGCAGCCACTAATCTCTGTCTGTCTAGCCACGCTCCGTGCCCAAATGTATGAACTTTAAGTCCCCCAGGAGGGGAACGTCAGGAAAATGGCCCAGTGATCTGCTTCCTGCTCAGCCTTTGAAACAGGAACACGCAGCTTACGGGCAGGCACGCAGCCCTGAAAGCTCGGAGCTTCCTTACCTGGGAGGTAGTTTCCCACGGAGACAGATCTGGGGAACACTGTGGCCCTCGTGGCCTCTTTGGGGAAGAAGCCCTGGTCCTCTTCGTTGGCTTCATTTTGAAACACTGCTTTGGTACATAAAGGACCCTGCCAGAACGTCCAAGCCAGGTCCATCTGCTCAGAATACTTCTGTTTTTGATGGCTGGAGCACCTTCCCTGGAGACGGCACCCTCTCAGGTTAAAGTGTGTTCCTTGTGTCGAAGGCAACCTTTCTCATTAGGAATGAATTACAGGCACGTGGGTTCAACTTCACAGAGCAGTTATGACCCTGAAAAGAAACAGGCAAGCTGAATATTTATACTGTACATTCGATGATTTTAGATGCATGGAGAACTCATTAGTTGAACCAGTGGCATTAATGTATGAATGTTTGTATTTACTCTTTGTAATCATGGAGACCTTTTTTCAAATGAAATCCTACATGGGGATCTGTTGTACAAACAGGTAAGAGATAGGGTGCTCTGCTTGGAGCTCAGGTGGGCTGGGATGGGGGTCGAGGGAGGGCTTCTGGCATCAGCTGCATCCCCGTCTTCCCTGTCCCTGGGGAAGGCCACGGGGGCCCGTGCATGGAACCTGAGCACACCCTGGGACTCCAGTATGAAAACCACTAGTTTAAGAAGCCCTACAATTATGAATCCTTTAAGACAGGATTTAAAATGTTTTTCAAAAGTAAATTGCTATTCTCATGAGCTGCATTCCACCCTCTCCCCCACCCCCAGTATTTTACGCCAATAATTTGGATTTTCACACAAACCTTTTGCTGCCCCTAGATGACCAGAGAGGTGGGAGCTCCCTCACCCCTATCCAAGCAGCTTGGCCCTTCTTGTGAGCCCACCCCTCCTCTCAGCTCCCCTCAGGCCAAACCCCTCTGTGCCCCTTTGTCCAGCTGTCTGCCCCATCCCAGCTTTAAGCAAGTGACTCTGTGTGGCCCGCATGTGCCTTTTGTTCTCGGTCTCTGCAGCTGCAGGCCCTTCCCTCAGCCCCCTACATCTGCTGCAGAGGCCCGGGCTTTGGGTGGCAGATGCAGCCCCCTGAGGGCCTGAGGAGGCCCCTAAGACACGTGGCCACAGCCCAGTTCTGTCCCAGGGCAGGACGGGTCAGGAGCAGGGGCTGTTGCTGCCCCATGTACCATGTTCGTCTAGCCCTTGACGCCCCCCAGGAAGTAGCTTTAATCAGTAGGCGTCAGATACAGGAGCAACTTCAGCCTCAGGAGGGGGTTTGAGCCCCCTTGGTAGACTGTCCTCCCTCCTCAATCCCCACTGAATTTACCAGAGAAATAGCAGCCTAGGCCAGAACACTACCCCCAATGAAACCAGGGAAGGGTGAAGTCACCAAGCCCGAGTTCTGAGGAATTTCTGCAAAACCGTGAGGACAGCAAGGCAGGACAGCTGTGAAATGAGCTGTGTATGAAGGGAAAAGCGGGGGCGCTCCCCAGGAGTGGCCTCCAAGGTGGGGGCTGCAGGAGCCTGAGGGCGAGTGCAGGCCACAGGCTGGCAGGGGGTGTCGTGGGGTGAATTGTGTCTGCCCCTCTGCAAATCCTTGTGTGGAAGCCCAAACCCCCAGGCACTCAGAATGTGATGTCACTTGGAGACGAGGTCTTTACAGAGGTAACCAAGTTAAAGTGAGGTCATTAGAGTGGCCCTAATCCAACATGACCGGTGTCCTTATAAAAAGGGGAAATTTGGGCACAGACAGACATGCAGGGAGAACGCCCTTGAAGAGGAAGATGGCCCTCTACAAGCCAAGGACAGGGGCCTGGGACCCAGCCGAGGACCAACACTGCCAGCATCCTGACAGCGGGCTGCTAGCCTCCGGACCTGTGAGACAGCAGATTTCTGTTGCCACCACAGTACCCCAGTTTGTGGTATTTTGTCACAGCAGCCTTAGGAAACTCATTCAGAGGGGTGCCCTGGACTGACACCCAGAGCGCTGGCAGAGTGGAAGCGCCGAGGCCGTGGCTCCCCGGTGGGGCACAGGCCTGGGCCGCTGCTCCCACATTGCTGCTGAGCAGCAGAGATGGGCCTGGCTGTTTTCCCTGGCTCCTGGGCTCCACCTCATCTCAGCTGACTGATTTCCAGTCTTGCAAAACAAAATAATTCTTTTTTTTTTTTTTTTGAGACAGACTCTTGCTCTGTTGCCTGGGCTAGAGTGCCATGGCATCAGCCTAGCTCACAGCAACCTCAAACTCCTGGGCTCAAGCAGTCCTTCTGCCTCAGCCTCCCGAGTAGCTGGGAATACAGGCATGTGCCACCATGCCTGGCTAATTTTTTCCATATATTTTTGGTTGGTCAATTGATTTCTTTCTATTTTTTTAGTAGAGACGGGGTCTCGCTCTTGCTCAGGCTGGTTTTGAACTCCTGACCTTGAGCGATCCTCTCGCCTCGGCCTTCCAGAGTGCTAGGATTACAGGAGAGAGCCACCGCGCCCGGCCCAAAATAATTCTTGACTCAACTAACTTTAGACCTTCTTGCACGAGCTGTGAGTCTCATCTCAGCTAACACATCCCACAGAGCCCCAACCTTGAGATTTGCCTCCTTCCACCGAAGGTCTTCCTGAGCGGAGGCGAAGCATGTGCCATGGCGGGCAGGTTCTTCTGATGAACGCTGCTTCCGCGTCTCTCCACTTCCCCTGTCCTCCGCCCCAGAGTCCCTGCGCAGCAGAGCAGCTGCTCCCAGCGCGGCTTCTCTCTTTCTCTTCTCCACTATTTTTTTTTCCACCCCAAATCCCAGCTGTGCAGTTCTCCCCACACTCCCTTCCCTTGTCTGTCCCAGCTCTCTCAACTTCCTTCCCCATTTTGCGTATTTCCTCCCTTTCTGGTAGCATTATGCTCTGTTGTAGAGTGGTAAATTTAACCTCTCTCAGCTTTTTCTCTCTTCTCCAGCCTGTGTCCCAATAAGGACAACAGGGACAGGGCCCGGAATCACCCTGACCGCCCCAGAGAAGAAGCCTTCCTTGTTTTCAAGGGAAAGGTTGCAAACACATCTTTTCTCTTTGTCTAGACCTAAGACGTTCTTGCAGAGAAGCCCATAATCTCAGGCAGAACTCCGAGCTCCCCAAACCACAGACACACATAAGCCCCTTTAAATGGCTACCAAACTCACTACCATCTCCTCTTAATGCCAATGTTTCCTTTAAAATATTTTTATTTTTTGATTTCACATGTAATACATGTTTACTTTAGAAAAAATACACAGAAAAGCAAAAAGAAATGAAAATTCCACTACTCAGGGATCATCACTATTAACATTTTGGTATGTATATCCTTTCAGATTTTGTTTTATTGAAATATACACATGCATATCTAACTCTATCTGCCCATCTTTAAATATATATTTAGAAAAGTGGGATTGAACACATACTAGGTGTGTATTTACAAAAATGGAATTAAGTGCACCTTGTGTCGTAAGCCTGTCCATCTTTCCATGTCAACATGCTTTCTTACACGTCATTTTCAATGGCTGCTTAGGTCACTGTGGAGGGGTCAGAGGCAAATAGTTTTCTTGATGAGGAAGAGGAGTGAGGACAGAAGGAATTAAAGGGGCATTGCCACAGCTGGACCACAGGTGCTCATCAAACAATTGCCCATGGATCGAGTAAAACGTTAAAGAAAGATTTCTTAAATGCACAGTTCATGTATTCAGGATGTATTATAATTCCTTTACTGGAGGGATATCAGATCATAGAAGAGTTGGCCTGAACCGGGTGGAAGCTACTGCAGCCTTGTAGACTCATTTCACTTTTGTGTATAGACGTCCTCCATTGAGCAGTCAGCCGCCAAACTCACTAATGAGGGTGTCCACGAATCCAGGGGCCCCTCGGGGAGGTGGTGTTTGGGTGAAACTTTCAGCCTTGTTTTACAGACACAGGATATTCATTAAATCTGGACAGACTTGAGGAACCACCCACACTCTAGGGAACTTTTTAAACCAAACTTTCTGGGATTGATGCATCACCACACAAAAATTTCCCATGACTTACATGACCAAGAGGGAAAACAATGCTATGTTTCATAAACAGTTGAATCGCTCGGCCCAGGAGACACTCAGCACTGGGCAGAAGTGTATAGATATCCACACGCTCTCCGCTGGGGTCAGTTGCAGAGCCAGCAGAGCTGCTGCCTGGCACAGGTGCTGTGTGACGGCTCAAGAGCAGGTGACAGAGGCACTACTCATCTTAATAAATGCCCGGTGCCTAGACATTATTACTGAGATATCTGGCATGTTAAATACACATTCCAGGCAATCCAGGGGCTTCTGGCCGGCCCATGTGAATTTAAGGGGAAGGAAATCGTTCTCTTTTGGAATGCCCTGTTACCAAAAATGGACCCTTGTTATCTTGTTCTTGCTGGTGATTGGATGAGGGAAACAAATCCCAGCCTGCAGCTCCCACCTCCTCCCTCACTAGTGTCTTAGAGACACTCAATGGAGGGACAGTGAGGTTGTCTCTTTGGGTACCAATTTCTCGGGGTGCAGACAGGCTCAGGGAGTCTTTCACACTTTTCCCATGAATTAGGAACTTTAGGGCTGTTTCGATGGTACAAACGCGTTGGTCTAGGAAGTCAAATCCTCTTAGTCGGTACAGGGAAACTTTGTAACTCTGGTGATATGGCACTGAGAAATATGTCCCCAGATGCCAACCCCACTTCACCTGTTTGAAGCAGATCTGATTTGCTGACACTGGGCTCCATCCCAGCCTTCCCCAGCCCCTTTCAGCTCAGGCATCGACGTCTCCGTCTCAACTTTCCGGCTCCCTGACCCCCACACTTGCTGACAGTTTTGATCAAGGTGAACTCTGTAACAGCAGGTTTAGTTCCACCTTTGGGTGGCATAAGAGATCCATCTGGGTCTGGGATGTGCTTGGGGGGAGGCATAGGTGCTGGTGCACCAACCTGGAGCCTGCTGTCGCAACACCCAGAACACTGGCTGGGATCACTCTACTCTTCTGCTTCCCTTACAGGCTGTTTACCCAGGTGCTGGAAGGCTGGATTGTTCTACTAGGCTCAACAGCTTGTTGGTTCTAACTCCTTGAACAGAGTAAACTGCAAAAGAGAGTCATTGATCTTTAGGTCAAAAGACCCTGTTTATTTAAAAAAAAATTTTTTTTTTTTTTGAGACAGATTTGCACTGTGTTGCCAGGGCTAGAGTGCCGTGGCGTCAGCCTAGCTCACAGCAACCTCAAACTCCTGGGCTCAAGCAATCCTTCTGTCTCAGCCTCCTGAGTAGCTGGGACTACAGGCATGAGCCACCATGCGTGGCTAATTTTTTCTATATATATTTTTAGTTGGCCAATCAATTTATTTCTATTTTTTTAGTAGAGATGGGGTCTGGATCTTGCTCAGGCTGGTCTTGAACTGACCTTGAGTGATCTGCCCACCTTGGCCTCCCAGAGTGCTAGAATTACAGACGTGAGCCACTGTGCCCGGCCCCTGTTTTTTAAAAATTTTTAAATTAAAAAATGGTAAAATACACATCACATAGAATTTACCATCATGACTATTTTTAAGTGCACAGCTCATTGGCATTAATTGTGCAGTCATCACCACCACTGTCCACAGGACTCTTTCCATCATCCCAAACTAAAGCTCCCCTCTCCCCTCTCCCCCGGCCCCTGGCAGCCACCGTTCTATTTATGTCACTATGAATTTGGCTTCTCTGTATATACCATATAAGTGGACTCATACAGTATTTGTCTTTTTGTGACTAGCTTATTTTACTCAGCATGGTGTCTTCAAGGGTCATCCATGCTGTAGCACGTGTTAGAATTTCCTTTCTTTTTTAGGCCCACTGACACCTTTGGAGAAAGTGGAGGCAAAGTCAGCTGCAGCAGCTTTTAAGGGCATTAAAGTGGAATTCCAGACTATTGGAAAGGAATTGCATTCTGGAACTTGGCATAGTTCCAGGTGGAACTCTGGAAGTTGATGTAGTTCCCTGGATCCAAAGGGCTTGGGAATTCCACATGAGTCATCAGGGCTACCCCACAGGTCCCCCCTGGGGAGGGGCAGTTTTGCTACCCACTGTCACTTCTGTCCCAGCATTCTACCCAGGAGTTGGCACTGCCACCTACATCCAGCCACCTCAGGAGATAGATGGAATACCAGCAGCCCACAGGCATCCTTTGTCAGCAAAATGCACCCTGGAAATGGGTGGCTGGATAAAAAGTCCTCTGTCTGTTGTAGGCTGGGACAATATCTACCACAGCCTACACTTTTATTATGGGAATATTTCTCTCTGTGCTTAATGCTCCTGAGAGAAGTGCACATTTTCTGCAAAATGTGTGACTTTGTGGGCTTGCAGTTGATGGCTTTCCCTGGAGAGGCCCTTCACGCTGCTATTCAGAGCCTGACTCCTACCCTCCCACCCTCAGCCCAGCCTGGCCCGAGCAGATGCAGAGTGCTCTGACCTGGTGCATCGGAAGGTATGCACGGAGAAAGTCTGTGTATTTTGCATGTACTGGATTAAGTATAATAGTCATGTGCCATATAATGACATTTCAGTGGATGATAGACCACATGTAAGACAGTGGTCCCTTCAGATGATACCGGAGCTGTATAGTGGAGTAGGCTGGACTGTCTAGGTCCGTGTAAGCACACTCTATGACACTGCACAGTGACGAAATTGTCTAATGATGCGTTTTCCAGAATGCATCCCTGGCATTAAGCATTGCATGACTGTATATTTAAGGTCCATTTCCCCTGTTCCTTTTTACCTTTTTGACGTGGCTACTGGAAGGTTTAAAACTGCATGTGTGGCTCGAGTTGTATTTCCACTTGGCAGAGTTGCTCCAGTGGACAGGTTGTAGGGTGGGGCAGTATCCACCACGGCCTGCACTTTCACTATGACAACCTGTTGTATTTATGTTATGACCTGCTGGACTGGGAGTCACAGCATCTGAGTCCTAAAGCCATCTACAGCACTAAGGAACACAGAAGGCTGTGGGTAAATCCCTCCTCTGGGCCTCAGTTTCCTCCTCTGTAAAACAGGAGAGTTGAACTAGATAATATCCAACCTACTGCCAACTTCCAACTTTCCTGTTACCCTGATAACATGGGTACACAAGAAAGAAAGGATGATCTGGCACATTCCTGCAGAAAGACAGGCGCACACCCGTGTGTTCTGCTGGCAGGTTAAACAGCGAAACGTTGGTAAACGGACCTGTGCGGATGAGCATGCTGCTTACTCACGAGCCACCTCCCAGCTGAATTCCCTAAGGACTTTCTTCTCTGGAAACACCCGTACCCGGGAGGCGTGAGGGGTGAGGGGCCAGCTTGCAAATGCAGGGCCTGCTTCTCAGCAAAGGCATTAACTGTCTCTTCCAGGAACACTTTCATGGAAAATCTCTTAAGAGCTGGAGAACAGCGACTGCATCTGGGCTCTTGCATTGTTTATGCATGCAAGCGCTGAGATAAATATTTCAGGCGAGCAAATAGAAGAGCCAGAATTACTCCCTGGCCTCTCGGTCGCATCACAGAAGGCTGCAACTCAGCTGTCTGTGTTTTGCCTTCTTAGATCCCAGTCCTGTTCCCAGCAGCTTGGAGGGATTCCCCTCGCTGGGGGTCACTTCCTTGCTTTACTAACGTTTAATGGTCTCTCTCTCCCTGGGAACAGGGCCTAGTCTGATATTCCAGTGCCCCGGGGCTCAGCCTCCCTCCCCACTGGCCCCCGCCCTCCCAGGTGACTTGCATTTCCAGGACCTGGTCCAGCCAGACTGTAGCCCTGGCTCATGGGGTCCGCTCTACGGGACAGGCTCTGTCCTGCCCCAGCAGTCCCTGCCACTGCCTGCCTCGGCGCTCTGGCTTGTGTGACACGGGATTCTTCCACAACAGCAAATAAGGCAAGAGCTGTCCTCACTGTGCACTACTCTCTCATCCGAGCTGTACCTGCTGTGTCTTATCCATCCGTCCACCCCAACGCCAGGCGGGACTCTCGCCCAGGGACGTGGCAGCTCAGGGCAGGTTTGAGCCTGGCCAGTCCGCTCCGGTGTGCACAGGAGCAGGCCCCGTGTGGGACTGGTCTCTCTTCCCTCCGCGTTCCTGCGGCACTGTGCGCCTCCATCACAGCTCTCGTCTGAGTTTGCTGTGCTGCCCTGCAAAGTGTCGCAGACTGGGCGGCTTAAACGACAGAAGTTTATTTTCTCACAGTCCTGGAGACGAGACGTCCAAGACTGAAGTGTCAGCAGGGTTTCTTTTATTTTTGTTTTTATTTTTTTCCTGAGGCCTCCCTGCTTGGTTTGTAGATGGCATCTTCTTCCTGTGTCCCCACACGGTCTTCCCTGCTTGAGTGCCTGTGGCCTAATCTCTTCTTCTCTTAGAGACGCTAGCCGTGTTGGATTAGGGCCCACCCTAATGACCTCGCATTAACTTAACTACCACTGTAAAAACCTCGTCTCCAAATACAGTCACACTCTGAGGTCTGGAAGTTAGTGCTTCGACGTGTGAGGTTTGAGGTGCATGACGGCACCGATCACGGTCAGCTTTAAACTGCAGCGAGCTAGGTGAGCGCCCGTTTCCCTCCGGGCTGATAGAGACTGAGCCAGCTCTGTTCCCTCCCCGCGTTCAGTTCTGTTCTGCACTTTTAAGGAGGCACTCCCCTTTCTGAGTCTGGGCCTCAGGGGCCAAGATAACCAGGTGGTTATCTGTGCATGGTGGGAGGATGGGTCATATCTTTTTGCTTACCTGGCTCTGTGTGACCACAGAGAGGAACAGGAGACGTTCAGGCAGACACGCTAGTCACTGCTCTGCCTCCAGCTAGAGGAGGCATCTCAAAGGCCTGGGGAGCTGGTGGGCTTTGAGCCAGGGCTAGGGGCTGAGCTCCCAGGGAAGGAGGCAGACTGCACCTGTGTCTCAGAGGTGAGGGGGCCCTGGTGGGTGTGCAGGCTGCGATGGTGCCTGAGACGTGCTTGTGTGTGTGTAAGCACAGGGCAGTGTGTGTACCTGAAGTCATCAAGTGCTGTGGGGCTGGGGCTGGGATGCCATGGAAGTCGCCTGAGTGTGCACAAAGCCCATTTACACGGACAAGGGGAGGAGCTGGGCAGGGAACCGTCAGTGGGAGGGGCTGAGAAAGGGCTGATGGGTTCAGGGTGTCGCTGGCTCCTTCCTCAGTTTCCTGGAGTGGGTTTTCCAGGAATAAGCACTGTCAGGCCTCATTGCTGCTTTCCTTAAGTAAAGAAGATAGAGCAAGCCCTGCTGAACTGCTCCTGGGGTTCCCTGTCTTGATAAATGTCACCACACAGATGCCCAGCCAGAAACGTGGCCACCATCCAGACTCCTCCCTGAACTCCATCCCCCTTAGTGACTCCACCACCAAATCCAGGTGATTCTTCATCCTGAGGACCTTGGGAGTCGAGCCCTACTGCACTCCCATGTGTAAGCCACCGTCCTCTCTTCCTGGGACCACCGCTGGAGCCTCTAGACCCCTCTCCCTGCGATTTGTTTTGCACTCAGCAACCAGAGATGATTTTGAACATGTGAATCATTCCTCTGTTTGGAACTTTCTGGTGGCTGTCCCTCATTCTTTGAGCTAAGTCCAAACTCTTTGTTGACCTCTAAGCCTGTGCAAGCCCAGCCCCTCTTACTGCCCACCATTCTACCAGAAGTCCCCGGTGGGCCACATGGAACCATGTTAGAGTTCTGTGCTCGCTTGGGGCTCTTCCTGCCTCCTTTGCTTGCCTAAATCTAGTTCGTCATTCACATCAGATGCCACCTTCCCTGGGAGTCATCCTTGATCACTAAACTGGGATCACATACAAGGGATTTTTACAAAGTTCATGGAAAATTCATATTATGGAAAAACTATGCACAGATTTCCAAATTTTTTTGCACCAAAGTAAACTCATACTAACTTGTTATAACATGTCTGAACAGGATCTAGTTTGAGGCACTGAGAAGCATGAGATAGCAGTTTGAAAAGGGCCCCTGTCAGAGCAGCCTGAATTCTGCTAAAATTGAAGTGAGAACAAACATCAAATTTATGGTGAAGCTTGGGTGGAAGAATGGTGAAATCACTGATGCTTTACCAAAAGTTTGTGGGGACAATGCCCCATGGAAACCAACAGTTTACAAATGGATAACTTGTTTTAAGAAGAAACAAGATGATGTTGAGGATGAAGCCCACAGCAGCAGACCATCCACATCAATTCTTGAGGAAAAAATTCATCTTGTTCATGCCCTGGTTGAAGAGGACTGATAATCAACAGCACAAACAATTGCCAACACCATAGACATCTCAACTGGTTCAGCTTACACAATTCTGACTGAAAAATTAAAGTTGAGCAAAATTTACACTTAATGGGTGTCAAAACCATTGCACCCAGATCAGCTGCAGACAGGAGCAGGGCTTTCAGTGGAAATTTTAAACAAGCGAGATCAAGATCCTGAAACATTTCTTTGAAGAACTGTAACAGGACGTGAAACCCAGCTTTGCCAGTGCCATCCTGAAGGCAAAGCACAATCAAAGCAGTGGCTACCAAGAGGTGGGCGTGTCCCATCAAAGCAAAAGCAGATTGGCCAAGAGCAAAGGTCATGGCAACAGTTATTTGGGATGCTCAAGGCAGTTTGCTTGTCAATTTTCTGGAGGGCCTAAGAATGATAACATCTCTCACCCATTATGAGAGTCTTGTCAGAAAGTCAGCCAAAGCTTTAGCAGAAAAATGTCCAGGAAAGCTTCACTAGAGAGTCCTTCTTCACCACGACAATGCTCCTGCTCATTCCTCTCATCAAACAAGGGCAACTTTTTTAGTGTTTTAATGGGAAATCATTAGGCATCCACCTTACAGTCCTGACTTGGCTCCTTCTGACTCCTTTTTGTTTCCTAATCTTTAAAAAACCTATACAGGGCACCCACATAATAATGTAATAAAGCCCTTTCTCAGCCCCCCCCCCCGTGACAGTTCCCTGCCCAGCCCCTCTGCTTGTCCCTGTACGTGGGCTTTGTGCACAACCAGGCTGCATTGACATGGTTAAATTCCCTTGGTTCTTAAGGGATGGACTAAATGGTTGGTGCCATTGCTCACAAAAGTGTCTTGAATTTGTTGGAGCTTATGTTAAGAAATAAAGATTACATTTTTTATTTTCATTGCTTAATTCTGTTTTTCCATGAATTTGTAAAAGTCCTCCCAAGAGTAGGGAGGACTTTGTAGAGTCCTCCCTACTCTCTACCTCCCGGCATAACACTCATCACATGGAGGGTACCTCTTTACCCAGCTGCATATGCCATAGATTCTAAGCTCCTATAGGACCGAGCCAAGTCTACTTGCTGTCCTTGTACCCTCAGCATCTCTCACAGGGTTTGCACAGAGAAAGATACCCAATACATACTTATTAAATGAGCAAATAGGTCGGGCACTCTGATGTGAGACCACAGTCACCCTATTTCTGCTTTCTTATGTTCGAAGTGCAGGATGCTGCCCTCTGTCTGATGGACCTAATTAAAGTTGGGGTCTGCAGTTCTGGTTATCTGAATGAAGGCCCAAACTCTCCACCAATATAAATAACTCCAATAGTACAGGTAGGAAGAAAGGAATAACCCATCAACCTGGGTTGGTTCGTCCTTGTCTCTCTTCTGGGGCACCTGGCCGGTTGGAGTATAGCTTATGCAGGATGTGAGCGTGTGGGATGGCGGATGCCAGAGCAGGGCTGGAGCTTGGCGACTCCCCTGTTGTTCAAAAACAGCTCCCATGCCAGTGTGTTGTCAGTCAGGGTAGGTCTGGGCCATGAGGCTCTTTTTACTGTGTGTCTGTTATAACCCGACGTGTCTTCTGTTACCCCGGGGAATTGAGAACATCCAGGCTGAGGGTGGGGTTGGCCTCACTGACGCTGTGCCTCCACATCGCAGCAGGGGCCTTCGGGCCCACTGGGAAACACGACGTGGCAAAGACAGGGCTTCAGCCAGCTTAGCCATCCACAATAAGACACCAGAGGAGGTTCAATGCTCACACGGCTCAGGGACAGCTCACACGTGGCCATTTCCACACCCCACAGTCAACGAAGGCTACTCAGGTGACCAGTTCAGAACCATTTCTGTGTCTGTCTGGAGAGCTGCATTCTGCAGTGGCAGGCACAGGGACCAGATGTCTACTATTAATGTATAGCCAGGGAGGACAGATACATTCATGAGAGAAAGAACTTAGCAACAAAGAACAAACGGCTGCTTAGGACTCCTAGTTAAAGACATCAGGTTGAATAAACGTTTGTGAAGCTCTGTCAACAATTCAGAAGGGGGTTAAAGGGAGAAACAGAGGCCGAAAGCCGCAAGGATACAGATAATGAGAGAAGAGTCAGCTGCAGCAGCATTTGGAAGGTAGAAAGCACGTGGGCAAACCATGACTATTTTAGCAGATGTGGGGAGCTCATGGCTAAAGCAGTCCAGTTTGTACCACAGAACCTTCCACTGGCTTGGGGTTGGCAGCACCCTGTGCCTCTAGAAGTGGAGGTCAAAAAGGGAGTGTCCTTTGAACACCTGTTTAAGAAGTTAGGGACCCCACCCCGGCATCAACTTCCTCCTCCGTCTGCACAGCCAGCTGACTGCCTGGACCATGTGCTGATGGAAAGCAGGAGAATTCTCCCCCTGGTGATGGTAAAACTGACGGTCTCTGGCCTGTGCGACACCGGGCACAGTGAACCAATATTCAAATGGCCATTTTGGAACGTTTCCTAATGGTAGTGAGCTGGGTCCTGCAGGAGGTGGTGGCTCTGAATTGGAGAGGAGGGAGGAGGATTTATAATGCGGGAAGTGACTCATGACAAAACACAGATGCCGGAAGGGACCAGTTGTCTGGCGCAGTTGCTAATGAGATGGGCTCGGCTGGCACGGGTGTAGACGGTAAGAGCGCACAGGGTGAGAAATGAAGGTGAAGCTGGATCTGAGGGCCATGATGATGCCAAACTGGGGCTCGGACTCAGGGGAGAAGCCCCTCGCCAGGTTCCTGAGCAAGAAAACGAGAGGGTGGAAATGGCATTTCTGCACTTGAATGCAGGTTGGGGTCTGGAGGAGCTCGTGGCAGGGAGCCCAGGAGAAGCCCTTGAATGTAACCCAGGGGCACAGCAATAGGGGCTAGGGCAGGGTGGGATGGAAGTAGGGGAAAAACACAAACCAAGAAACTCTCCCCCGGCCAAGGCAGCCCTGGTCTGTTCCCGTCACTCCACCCACTTGCTCTCCAAGGACACTGCCGCTCTTCCTAAGTGCAAACATTTTTGGCAGGTAAGAGCACTAGATTTATGAAAGCAAAGCCTCGATTCTTTGAATTATTTGAAGGAATCCCAGCCAAAAAGTGAACTTGACTGTAAACAGAAAATACATATTATCTTAAGAGATTTCTTGATCTGTTATTGGTCTTCAACCAACCACACAGCACTGGACATGCTGCTCCCTCAGAGAGACAATCCAGAAAGGCAGGTATCAGCCCCTGATTATCAGGCCTGCAGCCTCCTCCCAGGCCCTCTCAGCCCACCCTTCCTTTGGTATACAACTGTCTCCTTCCCGATGCCACCCTGAGCACCTCAGCCCTAGTCAGGCACGGGCAAGGCTTAGCATGGCGCCTCCTCGCAAGTAGCATGTGCGTATGCAATGCTAGCTGGTATTTGTAACAATTACGACTAAAGCCCTGGTGGACCAGCCTATGACTTATTAGGGGAAGTGGGACTCAGGCTGGCCAGATGTCACAGAGCTGGGCACATGAGCTCAGTGGGTGGGCAGAGAATGCTGGTTGACTGACTTTTTTTTTCTTCCTTCTTTATTCAAATTCCAAGACATGTCCAGTCTTGGAGCAAAGATGCCTCTTTTTGTCTAGAGTCTAAAGAGTGAAACCAAATGTCCTTCCCTCCAACAACGTTGGAAGCCTCCTGTGTTTGGGTCTAGATGTAGATTTGTCACTTTTCTTCTACTGACTTTTTTTTAATTGTGGTAAAACACACATTATGTGAAATTTACCATCTTAACCATTTTTAAGGGTACAGTTTAGAGGCATAAAGTACATTCACACTGTTGTGCAATCTTCCACTGACTTTTTAAGTCTGCTCTCCCACCCACATTCTTGATGAGCAACCTGATCACTTCTTGGCTGAAAAACCTTTGTTCTAGTTACAGTCTTGGAGTTGCTAGGGAGTTAGAAGCCAACCTTGTGAAACGCAGCCCTCTCTGCAGCCTCCTGATGCACCGTCTTGAGGCTTCTGCTCAAACCTGCCCTGATGGTCACTGCTCAGTGAGGTTAGACCGTTTCCCTCCTGGGCCACTCTTATGCTGCCAAACCCCAGTGGCCATTCTCTTGCCCACCGGCTCCAGCTCAGCCTACTTGCACATATTCCAGAAGGTTCTTCCCGATTCTATAAGAGAGTTCATCAAATATCCAAAAGGTCATGCAGTTGTAGAAAGCCCACTGGCTCTGTCGTCAGACAGCTCTGAGCTCAAATCTAAAAATCTAGATTTCTGTGGCCCAGGCAATCACTTATGTTCTCTGAGCTTCATTTCCTCATCTGTAAAATGGGGACCATGTCCTCAAGTTGTTGTGGGGCCAACAAGCAATGCACAGGTAGTAGCCAACATTGTTCATGAAACACAAGAGACTGGACATCATGTTTGTCTGAAGACAGAAAAGACTCCTCAGCGTGCACAACACCAGTTCCCCTCACTTCCCCCTCTCATGGCGAGTGTTCGTTTTACTTACCTATAACCAATCCTGGCCACTGCCGTTAGAAGGACATGCGTTTAAAAGTCCATGGTTATCCATTCGCATTCCAAAAACTGTTCTGTGTTAAGCCTGACCAAGTGATCCAGAGAGCTGGTAAACTGGAGGCAATGATCACCCATCCATCAAATGTTTAGCACACTGTGTATGTGCACAGCACTAGAGGCTTTGGGGGATGTTTATATAACAGTCTGTGATTGTTTATGCAACAGCTTATGATTATGTAACTGCTTACAAGCCTAAGATGGAATCCAGACATGTCTGTGTAAGAGGCTGGGTGGACCCTGACAAGTGTAGTTTCCTGAGAGCCTGGAGTGCATCCTGGGAGGGCCCAGCCTCAGGCACGTGGAACCAGGTGAGATAAGCCTCTTTCCAATCATTTGGAAGGGCGGGACAAATCTGCGTGGGCATTAGTCAAATCTATGCCCTGGTGCAACGTGAGGACATATATCTGGGTTCAAGAAAAGAAGAGGATCTGAAAGTAAAGATGGAGCTATGCCATTAGGAATACTCATATATGGTGGAACAGAATGCAAACTTTTGCCAAGAAGCGGGGAACTGTGGACCACTGTGGTAAGTATTGCCCCACCTAGAGCTGTTGTTGGGGGGAACAGGAGAAATTCAAGTGAATTCAGCACAGAATCCTACCCTACAGGTGACCACAGCTTAGCAGGGGATGTCATAAAAGAACGTAAGTGGCCATAAGAGGGTAGGAAGTATCATGTGCTAGGAGGGAACGTCAGATAAACTGCTCTAGGAGTTCAGGAGATGGAAGGATGGCCTGTGGGGCAGGCAGGGGTGGGAACAAAGGTTGGGTAGAATAGGTAGCCCTGAACCATGGTGCAGCAGACATATCAGATCTCTCCTTCTACAATAATAGAACTCCTAATTTTTAACTGGCCATATGGTCACCAAGAATTAAGCCATTTCCCAGACTCTCTTGCAACTAGGTGTGACCACATGACTAAGTTCCAAGAGATGTAAACCAAACTATTAATATTAAAAGTGGCGGTTTCCAGGAACCATCTCTAAAAGGCAGCTGGCATGCACTCTTTCCCTCTTCCTCTTTGTCCCTCTCTCCACCCTGATTCATGGACTATATTAGCAGATATGATGAATGGAGCTCTAGGCTCCACCTTGTACCATTCTCAAGATGATGGAGCAATAGGCTGGAAAGAGCCTGGGTTTCCAAACTTCTATATGAAGGGAAATAAACTTTGATCTTGGTTAAGCCTGTTATTTTTGGTCTCTGTTGTTCCTAACTAATCCTAACCGATACAGATGGGCAAGACTTATATAAATGGAAATGGGAGTTGGGGAAGAAATATTCCAAGAAAAGTGAGAGCATGAAGCCAAGAAGTGCAGGGGTAAGTACAGAAGAACTGGGAGAACTCTGAGGGATGTGCTGGCCAGAGACACAGCCAGTGAAGGGGGAGGAAGCAGACATGAGACCGGGAAGAACCACTGAGCCCAGGTCTTGCAGGACTTGGAACGATGGATGAAGGATTCTACTCTGTGTGCAGTGCGAGCCACTGAATGTGTTTGGGTAGGGAGCGTCCTGATGAGAACAAAGCTTTAGGGAGATGGGTCCGATGGCAGTGAGGTGGGGCAAACAGCTGCTGTGCTATCTGGGCCTGCGTAAGGCTGGCCACAGGGGTGCAGAGGGGAGGAAAGACCCTCAGGTATTGCCCCCAAAGCATTTTTCAGGAAATTCTTTCTGAGAGGTATTTTATTAGGAAGGAAGAGTGGGAAAGCATGTTGGAAGCTTGGGCACAGGAGGAAGAGAGAAGGGGGCATCACTCGGAAGAAGGAAGGGCACAGAAGCAGCGTCGGGGCACCAGAAGACAAGCCACCTGCTGTATAAACAATGGGATTCTATCATCTGACTCCTCCTATGTGGTGAGTCTTCGTGGTTGGTGGGGCAGGAGGCATAAATACCCACTCATTATGAAAAATCTGAGACAACACTACCCCAAATCGCCTAGCGGTCACCAGGTGAGAGAATCTATCAGCCACATGTTGACATCAAGAGGTCGTAGAGTGGGGAGATCTCACTGGCTCCTCCAGGCAGAGCTGCAAGGTCATCCTTGCAGAAAGATGGACACAGGGGTCATCCCACTCTGGGGAAAGTGACTCATGTTTACCAAACTCACAAGTGCCTGATGTGCCAATGACTGTGAGGTTATAACTGGAGACCTACCTGTAGGAATTCCGTATTATTTTCCAAGGAACTTCTGTTTTACTATCAAGGCACCTTGGGATCTAGTGGCCAAGAGTGTTTTGGGAACGTGAATTCAGAGCAATGAGAATTAGCCTTGGAGGCTGCCTTGCATCGGTTGGGAGGTATCTTGTTCCACCATGGGCTGTATCAGTACAGGGTTTGGGGCATTTGCATTTGTAGATGCATCCGCTCCCTGCCTCCTTGCACAGTGCAGAGCTGGGTAAGCACAGACACACTTTCTAGATGATGTTTGGATCCCTGTCTTTGACTATGGCAGCATTACTTGGCCAGGGCATGGTTCTTAGCTCATAGAATGAGTCACATCACTTCTCTGGGCTGTAGCTTCCTCCTCTATAAAGTAAAGGGCCCAGCCACACTATGATGAGGGCAACTCCAGCCCTAACTATCTGGGATGCTGTGAACACATTTCACTGCCTTGGGGTGGCAGGTTTAAGAGCACCATGCCCAGACCTAAATCCGAGGGAATGCCCAAGGGCAATTAAAGGACTGAGTCAGGAACCAGAGTCAAAGAGTTAGCCTGGCCCTTCCTGATGGAGTTCGAGGACATAGCAGCTGGGAGATGTCCTGGGCAGCAGTTGCTTTTGACAGTTTCTTGGGATTGACAATGGTGTTGTGGCTGCGGCAGCTAGGCTACTCCTACCCAGCTTGGCTCTGGGTGATCAGCCCTACTGCTGGGCTCAGAGGGCCCTGCTGGTTCTTGGTCCGGCTCTTCCACTGTTACTGAACTTTGACTGGAACTTCCCATAAACGGATGAATAGATGGGGCTGAAAGACGCCTGAGATATTCCACATCTGGAACCCTTGCCGTGTCTCCATGAAGCTGGATAAGAGTGTCTGACTTGTCTTAGCATGAATGTGTGTTCTTTCTATTCTTCTCTGTCCAGGAGGGCCTCAGCTTGCCCCCACATTCTCTTTTCTTCCCAGATCATACAAATATTCTCTCTCGCTGCCGGCATGGGCGTGGGCTGGCTGGAGTGTGGGTCTGGCCCAGATAACTCTCTTTGCTGCCCAACCCCAGGGCCAGTGGTTGTCCCCATGGTGCATGTTCATGCCTCCCTGCCCAGCACGGCCTTGGACTCATCTCTGTTCAACAACAGAGCCAAGTACACCCGATGCCAGTCCCTCTCCAGCTCACTAGGGTGGTAGGGGTGGGTGTTCGGTCAGTTGGAGCCGCCTCGGCATCCAAGGAGCGCCAAGCGGTGTGCCTGACCACCTGCCCGCAACGAAGCATGTGCTCGTCTGCCTGTTTCGGAGCTGCTCATGTAGCAGAGGCAGCACACCATCTGCCAGGTGTTACCACCTAAAAACGAGAACTACTGACAGGAAGAGGTTAGGAGGCCTGGGCAGCAAAGTCGGAAGTTGAGGAAGGTGAAGATCGATGTGGGTTGGCATGAAGTCGGGACGGCCAGGGGTCAGGCTGAGCAGCCTAAAATGAAGGCCAGTGTCTCCTGTGTGCTCGGCCCCTGCTGAGAGTTGCCTGTGCCTGGGGGAACTCTCCCTCTGTCCACAACCTCTTCTCCCAGGTGAGACAGTGTTAAAGCCAAGTACAAACAACAGGCTGGTTTCCATCTTGAGTTTACCTGCCACTTGCTTTCTCACAAAGTCCAACTAGTGCCCCGCATTCAGTGGACACCAAGCCCTGGTGTTTCCAAAGCCTTGATATCTCTCAAATCTCTTCCTTTCCAGTACCCACCCACTCACCACCCCCAACCAGGGCATCGTGATGGCTCCTGCTGTTGGCTTCCCCTCTGTGCCTCCTCTGTCTCCCTGCCAGAGCGATCTCTCCAAAGGAGGGCAGACTGCCGGGGGCTGCAGTACTCTGCTGCACGGATCCTGCCTGGGGCTCTCCACCGCCTGCAGGTGAAAGTCAAACTGGGACCCAGTTGGAACACAGGTGGCACACAGTGCTTCCTGGACCTGCTTGGCCTGGCCCTTGTCTGTCAGTCCAGCTGCACCTCTGACTGCCCCCGCTTCATGGCACAATTGGCCTCAGGCACCGTGAGCCCCAGTGCCTCCAGTGTGTGTCTCACTGGATTCACATTTGCACAAATACTCGCCCTCTCGCCTCTCCTCCTGGCGAAGTCCTGCATGTCCTCCTGGGCCCAACCCAGTCTCCACTGTCTCCCTGAAGCCTCTCCAGACTGTCTGGGAAAATGCAGGTGGCCCTTCCTGGAGGCCACCACTGTGTCTGGCACAAAGCTCCAGGGTCAAGACTGTCTAGGTTGTGTTTTGTTTGTTTACATCTAGTGGGGAAATCCAACCTGTGATCACAATGTTTTGTCTTCATGTTCTCAGCTCCTTGCACAGGGTTCAGCATTAACTGGGTGCCCACAAAAACATTTTTGCTAAATGAATTAATTTACAGAAAAAAACGAGAGTAATAAATAAAGAGGCAGAAACTTCGAATGTGCTGCTGATAGAAGGGTACATGGAAGGTTCCATAACTGGGTAGAAATCTGAGAAAGAGAGACAAAGATTCCAAAACAGTGCTTGGATATTTTAAATAAATGTTGACTTGGAAATGGAAAAGGAATAATGGGGACCTTTGTTTTCCTCCATTTCTAGAGTTTTGGTTGGGGTCTGAGAGATCAGAAATGTAACAATGCACTTGGCCTAAACAAAGCCTTGGTTTTGCCAGCTCTGAGTGAGGGGGAAGGTCCTGAGTGGGTGGGATGAGAGCCAATGATGGCTCTTTTACACCCATATTTCTGGGCCTCGGCTGGTTGAGTTTGTCAGCAAGGAAAATCCTGGTGCAGCCATCGTGAGTCATCTGCAGGACAGCAAGAGTCACCCCAGGGGCAGAGTGTAGGGCATTACAACTCCAACAGCTTTTGAATTTTATCTTGGAAATTCTGTCCTTCCAATATTCAAAAATATTCAATAGTACCTGTTGTGTGCTAGGCAGGAAGCTACGAGTCATCTGGCAGTGACTCAAATATGGTCCCCTCTCTTACCAAGTTCATAGTCCAGTAGGGAAACGTAAGTACACATAGAGAGATAATTCCACAGAGTCCAACGAGCCACCAAAGTGCTATGGGACAGCGAGAAAAGACTGACTACTTTCAGACTAGGATCTGATGCACACAACAAGAAACCCTTGAAATAGCGGGGACTTACACAAGACAGAGGTTTATTTCTCTTGCACACAAAACATGACCAGAAGTGGGCAATTCAGGCTGGGGGGCTGCCAGGCTTTTATCTTCTGTGCCACTGCTGTCAGCACGTGGCTCTCTCCTCATCTAGTCCTGGATGGCTAATGGAGCTTCAGCCAAGTTCTCTACATTCCAGGCAACAGAAAGGGTGAGAGACAACCCCCACCCCCCCCACCCCCCCGCTTGCCTCAGGTAGCTCTTTTAAGCAGCTGTCCTTCAGGAAGCCCTGTGCAGCATTCCTGCTCAGGCCTCGGGGCTGGAGCTTGGTCTCCTGGCCATTGGATGTACCTAACTACAAAGGAGGCTGGAAGGAGTCTTTTTTTAAAGTCAGCGATGTGCACTAAACGTTAGGGTCCTATTACTAAGGAGAGAAGGGCTAATGTAGTCAACTAGCAGTTTTTGCTCCACCGACCCCATTTGAGCAGCTCTGTGGAATGTATTTGTGTCTTCAAATTAACATTACATTGCGGGGGAGGGGGTGGGTAGTGCCCAAGCTGCAGATGTCAAGGCTGGGGCTTTTGGAGGAGGCGAGCTGTGGCAGAACGATGGACACGTACAGTTAGGAATATGCAAACTGGATCTGGTGCTTGAATTCTGTTGTACACCCCTTTTCCCCTCCAAGACAGAGTGAGAAACATGTAAGAACATGCTAGATTCTCCCCACTCCCAAAGCAGAGCTCCCTGGTAAAACTGAGTACATTCGCCCGAGGGTAGTTTTGGTTAGAGACCTCACTGACTCCTGCTGCCCAGGCTCGGGCTGGTCTGTCCAGCCCATGAGACTGGGTTCACTCGCCTAGCTTTGGAGGCAGAGGATTGGAGACTGAGAGCCCACGCTGGACGTGCTCCGCGTTTCATGTAGTGACTGCAGTCATCTCCTTCTAGGCTGGAGGTTTCACTAATTCCCTGACCTCTGGGCTGAGGCTGAAGTGTGCAGACGGGGAGCATCTCCTCCCCTGTTCCATGAGGTGAGGTACAAAGAGCATCGGGCCAGGTTTCCGGCCCTGGACTCACATCTTGTGCAGATCACCCAGCTGCTCTGACCTGAGTTTCCTCCTCTAGGACAAATGACAGTGGCTTCTGCTGTCCCTGCCTTGAGTCTGTTGGGATGATCTTACTATTGTTTCCAGTTCTTTTGGTTCAAACTCCTAAGAAAATCTGATAGGAAGATATAGGAACATGAAGAACATTCATGCAGTGAGTACTTAACAAGTAAAGAAGTGCAAGTCACTCTAACTAACCGAATCCTCAAGAACTGGGGCCGGAGATACAGAGCAGAGTGATTGGTAATGTAAGGTGGGTTGGTGCCTCAGGGAAAACTTTACGGCAAGCTGTGTTTTTGTTACCGTTTTTTAACAGCTTCATGGAGATATAATTGACATATAAGGAATTTGTTGACTTTTTGCATGTACATACATACATACATATCTGTCTATCAAACAATCACTATAGTCAAAATAATGCACATATCCATCACATCCCCAAATTTCCTCTTCTCATTTTGTCATCCCTCCTTCCCACCCCTTCTTGCCCCAACCCTGTTCCCAGGGAATTACTGATCTGGTTTTTGTCACTGTAGATTTGTTCACACTCTCTGGCACTTCATACAAAGGAAAGACACAGTATGGCATGTGCTCTCTTCCGCCCTCCATAATCACTTCAACATTTGTCCAGGTTGCTGGACAGAGCAGTGGTTCATTCCTTTTTATGGCTGGGTAGGATTCCATTGTACAATGAAGCCACAACTGGCTTATCCACTCATCTGTTGGTGGGTATTTGGATTGTTTTCAATTTTTGGCCATTAGAAATAAACTACAGTGGAGTACTCTTCAGCTGTGAAGAAGAATGAAATAGCGTCTTTTGCAGCAACATGGATGGACTCTCTTAAGTGAAACAACTCAGACACAGAAAGACAAATACCGCGTGTTCTCGCTTACAAGTGGGAGCTGGATAATGTGCATGCGTGGAAACAGAGTGTGGAATGATGAACCACAGAGACCTGGGAGGCTGGGGGGACTTGGGGGTATGACCAATGGGAGGTGGCATGTGGGGCTACCATGTGCATTGCTTCAGTGATGTTTGCAGTGAATAAAGGCCCTGACTTCACCACAACGCGATATGTCAATGTTGCAAAATTGCACCCCATGAATAGATATAAGTGAAAAATAAATGAGGAAAAAATAAAAAGGAAATAAATAATACTGTTGTAAACATGAGGGTACAAGTTTTGTGTAGACGTGCTTTCATTGCTCTGGGATACCTAGAAATGGAATGGCTGGTCCATATGGTAAATATATGTTTAACGTTTTTAAATGAAACTTTTAATTTTTGGAAAGTTGTAGATTCATGTGAAGTTGTAAGAAATAGTAATCTTACCCAGTTTTCCTCAGTGGTAACATTTTGCAAAGCCATAGTACAGTATCACAACCAGTATTCATATAATCCACTGATCTTGTGCAAATGTCCTCAGTTGTATATCTGTACTCATTAGTGCATGTTTGTGTTTATTTAGTTCTATGCAATTTTATCACGTGTGTGTTTATGTGTCCACCACCTGAGTCAAGAGACGGAGTAGGTCAGCTAGCACGGGGTCTTTCATGTTGCCCTTTTGAATCTACACTCACTTTCCTCATTCCCCAGCCCTGTCCCTGTCCCTGGAAACCACCGAACAGTTCTCCACTTTTATCTATATTTTTGTCACTTCAAGATGGCTTTTTAATTGGAATGTAGCATTTTAGGGTTGACTTTTTGTTTTTTCACTCAGAATAATTTCCTCAAGATTCATGCAAGCTGTGCATTCATCTAAGTCTGCATGTATGAGTTGTGCCGTTTGTGTAACCATTCACCGGTTGAGGGACTGTTTGTCTGTCACGAATTAAGCTGTTAAGAACATTTGTGTACAGATTTTTGCGAACATAAGTTTTCATTTCTCTGAGATGAATGTTCTGGAGTGCAGTTGCTGGGTGGTGCAGTAGTTGCATGTTTGGTTTTATAAGACACTGCCGAGCTGTTTCCCATCGTGGCTGTACTGTTTTGCATGCCTCCAGCAACGCGTGAGTGTAGTTTCTCCACAGGCTTGCCAGCTTTTGGTGTTGCCAATATTTTTGATTTTAGCTATTCCGATAGGTGTGTGGTGATATCTTATTTTTCTTTTAATTTGCATTTCCCCAATGGCTAACAGTTTTGAACACCTTTTCACGTGCTTACATGCCATGTGTACATTCTCTTCAGTGAGACGTCTGTTCGTTTCTTTTGCCCATTTTCTAATTGGATTTTTGGTTTCTTAATTTTGAATTTTGAGAGTTCTTTGTATATTTTAGATGCTACTCTTTTGTCAGATATGTGGTTTGCAAATATTTTCTCCAGGTCTCTAACTTATCTTTTTTATCCTCTTAACATATATTTAATTTTCTGAGAAACTGCCAGACTGTTTTACAAAGTGGTTGTACCATTTAATATTTCTATCAGCGAGGTCTGAGAGTTCCTGTTCCTCTACATCCTTGCAATACTTGGCATGTCAGCCTCCTTAACTGCAGGTTTGCCAGTTGATGTGTAGTGATAGCTCATCACAGTTTTAATTTGCTTTTCCATAATGGTGAATGATGCTGAACATCTTTTCACATTTATTTGGTAAGTGTTTGTCTTCTTTGGTCAAATGCATATCTTCTTTGGTCCACATATTTTGCCCATTCTTACTGGCTTGTCTTCTTCTTCTTAAGTTGTAAGAGTCCTTTACATACTTACATAAAATAATTTGTTGGATATATGTATTGCAAATATCTCTTCCAAGTCTGTGGCTCAGCCAGCTGTGTTTTAAGAAAACATCTTTTCTGTATGAGGACTGGGTTTCATTTTATTGCTCAAGAGAAAAGTAAGTGAAACTATTCATTTGCCTGGAACTAAGACTAGGGAGATCAAATTATTTAACTAGTATAGCAGATAATGGGACACATTCCCTTCCACACTGCTGGAATGACAGGGAAGGAGGCAAGGAGAAGCTGAAGACTGATAAGTGTTTTCTAAACACTTGCCAATTTTATTTAAAATGAGATATCATTGTTTTATTTATCATTACTTTTTAGCTATTTAATAATTGCTGTCATTCTGATTTGAATTTAACGAGTGAGATTTTGTTTCTTGTAAGTGGACTGGCCACTTGCATTTCTTTTTGTCTGAGATGCCTCTTTATCGCCATTTGCCATTTTTTCCCCAGGGGATTGTTTGTCTTTTTTAAATTTGTATTTGTGTGACCTGCTTATGAATTAATATTTGCATATGTATCTGCATATGACTTGGAAATATTTTTTGCCAGTTTGTATTTTGGTTTTTTGTGGTGATTTTTTCCACAGAAGCGGATTTGGTTTTATGAGCAGGATCGGGAAGGGCGAGAGCTAGAGACAGAGCACCCGGGTACTTAGCAGGGGCCACATTGTTCCCTGGCCCAGGCTGCCAGGATGAGAAGAGGGCTTTGGGCACTGAGAGTGGAAAGAGCCCAGAATCACCTGGGCTTGTTCAGAAAACGTACGTGGAAGGGGAGCAGGTCTTCGGGTTAAGGGGCCCTGGGTTCCAGTCCCTACGCTGCTCTCACCCAGCACTGGACACCAGGCAAGGCAGCCATCTCTTGGGGCTTCTGCTTTGACGTTTTTAAAATAAAGGGTTTGGTGTAGATGGTTTCTAGAGTCCCTTCCAGTTTCCGTACCATCTGTGGCTGGACTGTACGGCCCTCGCTCTGGCACTTATCTGCTGCTGGGTTTCCCTGGGCAGAGGAATCAGGATGTCCCAACACTGCAGTCAGCCTGCAAGCTCGGACAGCGTTACTCCATTTCAGTTCTCTTCAGTCAGCTCTTCCCTTGGTTTCCCTGTAATGCCTTTGCTCAAAATACGCAGCTTGTGGGGAAGGGACAGGAAATTGCACAAAACCCCTCAGATGCTCTTGGTGCAGGGGTTGGCAGGGTGGCAGAGGGACAGCAGCACTGATTTTGGAGCAGATGGGTTTGGTTTGATCCTGGCTCTGTCCCTCACCAGCTGCGCGACCTTGGACGTGCTATTGAAACTCACGGGGTGTCCATTTCCTCTTCCGTAAAATCTCCTTATCAGCCTCTCTCTTGGATTATTGAAGGACCAACACTACACACATATATAATGTCTGCCTATTATAATAATAAAATCCAATTAATATAAATGCAGTATGTCTAATCAGTGTCTTGCTTCTGACAGGTGCTTAGTAAATATTTCATTGATTAAAGGAGTATACAGTGAGGAAGAGGGAAATGAACACTATCATTTATCGTTAGTGGAAGTTATAAATGGTACATAAAGTGTGCAATCCTTTTAATCCAGCAATTCTACTTCTAGGAACACTTTGTTCTAAGAAAATAACCAGAGTATATAAGGATATTTGGTGCCACGGTGTTTATAATAGTGGGAAACTGGCAACATTCTCAATGCACAATAATCGGGGATTGGCCAAATAAATGACGGTTCAGTAACAGTGGATATAACGGATATACAACATAGCTACTAAAAATGCTGTGCTAGAAGTCTACCTTGTGGCTCAGAGAACAGGCTTTGGCACCTGGGATGAAGCCTGGCCCTGCCACTTGCTAGCTCTGTGGACTTTGGCAAGTTTATTTAAGCTCTCCAAACATTAATTTTCCCATGTGTAAAGTGGTTATAATGATGCCAACATCACTGGGTCAGGAAAATCTGACTAGTGCTTAGGACAGCTGCAGGCAGGGCCCCCAAATGGCAGGAGTGATCAGTTCAAGGGAAAAGATGCAATACATGAAATGAAATAATATACATTCCAATTATCTATCTGGTTTCATTGCTACGGCATTTGGGAAAGGATTTTTGCACTGTTTGGTATAGTTTGGTGATTTTCCATAAAGACAGATTGTGAGGGCCTTGACGGATAGTTCTATTTAGTCTAATAAAAGTTTATCTGATATCTGACAAGAGTCAGCTCCATTGTTTTTGATGAGCCTGCATTATTTTCCCACCAAGGGACTTCGGGTACTAACTCCTTGGGTGGGGCTAGGAATACAGCCTCTGACTCACCACCCACAATGCACCCTGGAAAGTCAATAATGGACATAATAAAAATTAACATTTTTATTGGACACTTATTATCTGCCATACACTGTGCCAAGTACTTTCCATACACTCCTAGCCACAGCAACCCTATAATATGGAACTATTATTACCTTTATTATGTGAAATGGAGGTATAGAAAGGTTAAGAATGTGCCCAAGGTCCCATGGCTACCAAGTGGTATAACCAGGGACTACTATATTCAAATATAGTGCCTTCCAGGTAGGGGGTTCTAACCAAGGAAGCACCTTGACAACACCCAAGGACCTTTGTTAGCAACCAGCTTTGTTAATCAATGTGATCTCATGTAAGTTTCTCTATCAATAAAATGGCACAATATTAAGTGCACCCACTGTGAGGAATCAATGAGCTAATGCATAAAAAGTACTTATCATAGTACCCCAGTGGAGTAATAGTAATAATTCCCATAGAATGCATTTTGGTTGTAGAACCCTTCCCAACAGGGCTCCAGAGACCACCTCAATAAACTAGAGTTAATGTAGTAGATTCACATATTTGCAATGACTGTGCTACTGTTTCCTAGATGTTCTGATGATGCACTTTCAAGTAAAAACGCAAGCTCTGAATGCCTATGGCTGTCCTGTCACATTCCTGAGCTGACGCCAACTCCCCCCGTGATCCCTGTGCCCTCTTGCCAGTGTCTTGCCCTCGTCCTTGCTTGGGCACTACAATCATCCTTGGAGAGTGGGGACAGGGCCAGCTTGGATGTTAATAAAGGATGATGATAATTAGTAATAATCTTCACTATTTTGATACCTTCGAGAATTCTGTTTCAGTAGATGAAAGTACACTTAAAATTAATATCACTCATTATTACTAATGAATCTTTGAAATTACTATTAATGATTTCATTTGTACTTTTTCTCATCTCCTCTTTCTCAGCAACTTCTCTTGCCATACATACCAGTTTGCAAATTCAACAAAGAAGTACATTTATTCTCTGAGAATAGAGAATTGTGATGTGGATAGGCTATCATGTGATGGTAGTTCTGTTACCTCGTCCAGACTGCAAGGCAGGTGTGTTATTAAGAGTCACGTATGGCACACTGAATCATACCTTTGAACCCTCGGCCGAAATGGCATAGCCATGTGTTGTGTAAAACATCAGCCCCATTCCCATCTCCTGCTGTTCCAGTGGGAAGAATGTTAATCTTCATAAAAAGCACGATACATCAAAGTGCAGTGGAAATCAGTTATGACAGAAGTAAAACAGTACTAGTCTCAGAAACTTCTAGAAACTCACAAGTATGCATATTTATTATCCTACCAACTACAACAATGCTTTCTTTAATTTTTCTTTGTCAGATAGAAAATGGGGGAATTGCTTCTACTTTTTCGAGTACAGAAGCCCAGAATGGTCTCTTCTCAGTTTGGGGGTCATTCCCCTTTCTCACCTCCCTCGAGGAAGGTTGGGTCAAGGGAGGGGGAGGAAAAAAACTGGCCGACACTTGCCATGCACTCAGCACATGCGGAACTTTATGTGTTTTAACCCTTTTAATCCTCACAGCAACCCCACGTAGTAGGTACTTTTATTAGTTCAGTTTCACAGATGATAAAGCTAATATGCAAAGGAGAATTTGCCACTTGGTATGTGGTGGAGCCAGGATTTGAACACAGGTAGTTCAAACTCTAAAATTCTCGCTTTTAACCTGCATATTATTCTGCCTCCTTATTTGCAACCATAGTTTTAAAACTATAATTGATCCTCGTTATTTGTGGATTCCATATTTGTGAATGTGTCTGCTTATTAAAATTTATCTGTAGTCCCAAGATCAACACTCACTGCTTTTGTGGTGCTTCACAGACATGCACATGCAATAAAGTGGCAGAAAAACCGACAAAAAAATTAGGTGTCTGCCATGTGAACCAAGTGATGCTCAGCCTTCTTGTTTTGGCTCTTAACACTGTAAATGAGTGTCCTTTTCCAAGTATATTTAGTGCCACATTTTTTTGCATTTTTGTGCTGCTTTATTTTTGGTGATTTTGCTGTTAAAAATGGCCCCACGTGTAGTGCTGAAATGCTGTCTGGGGTTCCTAAGTACAGGAAGGCTGTGCTGTACCTTATGGAGAAAAGCTAGATAAGCTTCGTCCAGACATGAGTTATAGTGCTATTAGCCACGAATTCAGTGTTAATGAATCAACACTATATATTAACTAAGATGTTCTTAAACAGAAACACATATAAAACAAGGTTATGTATTGATTGGTTGATGCAAATGTCAAGAAAATAATAAGAATCAAGTGTATTTATAATGACTATCAATATATCTATCAAAATAATTAAAATTCAACAGTATCAAAATGTTTTATTCCAGTGAAAACTCTACAGCAGAATGGGAGAGGGGCTCCTCTCCTTTGAAGAATTACGTAAGGCTCTTGTAAGCATGTGGGACACAATGACAAACGGATGATGGCTATTGCGATGGTGACGACGACGACATTCTGAATCATTCCAGCTAGGTTGGGACAGACTAGAGAGGTGATTTTTCAATGTAGGCATTAAACCCACACCCTGTTCCCATCCTTCCACTAATAAAAAGTTCAAACTTCATAAAAGTTAAATTATGTGTCAAAGTTCAGCAGAAATGAACTGGAGGTGGAACTCTTATCCTGTACTAGGTAAGAGGGTTAATTCACCATCTAATAATTATCCAGGTATATCATACTGTACTTTATTATTTTGCAAATGTTTGCTCCTATTCTTTCAGGTCTGACATCTCAGAGTTTTTAAATTCAATTTGAGATTACCATTCATCATTCAAAGACTTAGCTTTGTTTGTTTTTATGGTGGTTGTCTGGAGTCTGGCCTTGAGATTAACATCAGTAGTTTTCACAAAGAAAAAGAGCTGCAGAATTAGATATTTCTAGATTTGTAAGAAAACTTAGAAGTGAATTAATGTGCCCTCCTTCTCTGTACAGATGAAGAAATTAAGGCCCCAGGTAGTGACTGAGGCAGCCTCAGATCTAGAGCCCGTGACTGTTGCTCCAGGGACTTCTTAGCACACTCTCCCCACAGAGGCTTCGGGACAAATCCTATCTCCTCAGAAAAAAGGAAGGCAAGACCAGGGTGTTCTCTGCCCACATTCTCCACTCTGCCCAGTGGTGGTCAGCAATTAAGATGATATCTGAGCTCAGTTAATGCCCATATAGTCAAAAAGTACACCATTCGTCTGACTGGCCACCTTCTGAATGTGTGTGATTAACCCAAAGTAAAACTCAAAGTGCATGCATCCGTGCAAATCCTTCCAAGCTGGAAAAGTCTTTCAAAGCATATCTGATCCTAGATAGATTCTTTCTCTGTTGCCCTTGATATAGTTGAAGTAGGTCCATTTACTATTCACTAAGTTCCAGGTACCGTCTGTTCCAAGTATGTCCTATCTCACATCATTTAATGCTCCCCAGAGTTCTACGATGGAGGCATCACCCCCAGGTCCATTGTAAAGTTGCAGAGAGCAAAGCACAGAGATGTGCTCATTCATAGCTTGTGGGTGAGATTTGGACACAGGCAGTCTCACCACGATGCTAATGTTTCCTCTTAGCAGCAAGGCCTGCTGTGTGGTAGACCTGGTATCCAGGTAAGGCAGGTAGACAGATCTGGGGGTTAGAATTTCAGCTCTGCCAATTGACCTTCATCCAGTTACTTAAACTCGTGATTTTTTCAGTTTTCCCAGTTCTTAAGTGGGGATGATATACCTGCCTAGTGAGCAAGTTTTACAAGTATGTCTATGATTCCAAAGACATAACACCGTTTTATGACTATTTAGCTGTGAATCAAAATGACCAAATACACATTTCCCTGTGTGTATGTGGGAACTGGGCTGAGATAAAGAGGGCACAGTGTCTTTCTCTGGCTGTATCTATAGCTGTTAATGAAACAACTCACCCAACTTTTTAGAGACCAAGTCTTCAATAAACAATAAATCCTCAACCATAAAATCAACCTTTTTGAAAGTGGCACCTTTTCTCAAGGAATTTGCTTTCTTTCTCCTTCCACACACCATGGTCCATGAATTCCTGGAATAGTTTCACTGTAGAAGCCAAGATCCGGGACATCTACAGTCGACTATCTGGACTGTGTCTGTGTTCACTCCCACTGGCTGGAATTTTTTTATGGGAGTTCGGACAAAGGCCATTTTGTGGCTACCCCCTCTTCCCCCTGCTCAGAACTGGCTCTACTGGAATGCACAAATTGCAGCTGAACAAAAGCACTCCTTATGTCCCTCTCCACGCCACGGCTGTGCGTTGATTCTTTATGGCGTTGGTATCAAAACTGCCAGTGTTTCCTCTCACAGCGGCAGAACACGCCAGGCTCCTCACACTCCTGGGGAAGTGCTTGGGAAGCTGTGGAATGCAAGAAATGACGGGCTCTACTTACCTAGCAGCTTGTGGAGAAAACCACCTCTGACTGTTCATAAGGGCCCCTTTTGTCTGTCTGGGCACGTGTAGCCGTCAATGACTCTCACAAAATGGCTCAAGTGTGGAGAGCTATTCAGCACCGCCCTGAAGTATGAGATCCACCAGCCTGGTGCTGACCTAAGCAGCAATGGGGCCCCCAGAAAGGCTTTTTAAAAGTCATTATGAAGAACCAATGAAGGGCACGGGCAAGGGGCAGACTGAACACTCAGATAATAATTCCTTTTAATAGCAAGCCCATAACAGCACTAAAGAATAAGATGAGCACCATTCTTCAAGGAGGATGGAGAGCAGTTCTTGAAGGTGGGGCACACCAGAAGAGCAGAACATGCAACTCAGAGGATGCCCAGGAAGAGGCTTCTATGCAGATGTAGTGGTGCGAGGAAGCCCCAGGCCAGAGTCTTGAGATAGAAACAGGCACAGGTGGGGCTTTTGGGCTTTCTCCAGGCTGAGCCGAGTTTGCTAGGCCAGGTAGGCTAGGCAGCCCCCTCCAACCTTGACTTCTGCTGCAGAGCCAGAGGCCATGGCTGCACCAGACAGTGGGAGGGCACTTGGGGCTGGGAGGGAAGGAGGTGCCCCTGCAGGGCACAGATGCTCAGGAGGGATGGACACATGTCCACTCCTGGAAACCCCTCCCCATGATCCCCAAGAGCAAGTTACAGAGAAGATAAATTACATCCACAGACAGGAGAGAGTCCCCATACAAAAGGAAGCATAGGAACCATCAGACATTCCAGAATTAACAAACACCAAGAAAGAGAACAACCGGGCTTAACAAGAGGGAAAAAATAATTCTCTAAAGAAATAGTGAAAATCGAAAAATACTTCATTAGCATCTTAAGATGGATTACTTAGGGGGAACCATTGCAAAATAAAAATAACTGGTATAAAACAAGAACCAAATAGACATTTTATAAATTTAAAATAAGATATTTAAAGAATGAATAACTAAATGTGAAAAATAAACTAATGAGCTGAATAACCAAACCAAGGAATTCTTCCCAATTTTTGCTCACATTTAAATTAAATTTTTTTTAAATTTGTTGTAAAATACCCATAAGATTGACCATATTTAAAGGTATAGTTCAGTGCCACTAAGTACATTCACATTGTTGTGCAACCATCACCACTATCCACCCATAGAACTCTTTCTGTCTCCCAAAATTAAACTTTGTGCCCATTAAACACGCCTCTTCCATCTGTCCTAACTCAACGCAGCCCTTGGCAATCACCTTTCTACTTTCTGTCCCTATGAATTTGACTACTCTAGGTACCTGCTACTCGGTATCTGTCCTTTTGTGACTGGCTTATTTCACTTAGTGTGATGCCCTCAAGGTTCAGGCATGTTATAGCATGTGTCAGGATTCCCTTTCTTTTTAAGGTTGAATAATATTCCATTGTATGGACAGGCCACATCTTGTCTGTCCATTCAAACCTTGACGAACTCTTGGCTGCTTCTACCTTTTGGCTATGTCCCCGATTTTTATGCCATAGAACAAACAGTTGAAAGAATAAGACAAAAGGTATATATAGAACAGGACAAAAGGTATATATAGATCCAGAAGCTCCAAATACCAAATTTTGAGGCAGTTTTAGGAAAGGTAGAAAACCTAAATAAACTAGTAACTATAGAAAAATTGAAAAGACAGTTGAAAACATAACCCTTAAAAGGATAGAAGGCCCAGATCCCTTTTTGTACAAATTCTACCAAAGAATATGTGGCATTAACTCTCCCAGAGCATAGGAAAAAAATGCAAACTTTCTCAATTCATGCTATGAGTGTAACTTTGGAACCTGTTAAAACATGGCGAGTTAAATATCTCTATGTATCTCTTCTCTATCCCCAACTGCCCATCCAAGGCCACTATAAAACACCACGGGAATGCAAAAGCTACAAGCCCAGAAGGACTTAGAAGACAAGAGAGGAGCCACCCATGAACAAGAGATTTAAACAGATTTCTGGAAGATGGAAAACAGACAGGAGAGGGGAATTAACTTAGCCAAGAAGACAAAAACCACATTCTAAAGTTAGTTAAGCTGGGCATACTAGAGGAAAATAAGCTAGTTTTCATTCCATGAAATTCCTTGAAGAGTCCAGACTCAAAAGCAACAAACAGGTCCCAGAAGTTGGAGGCAAGCTGGAGTGTGTGTGTGGGGGGGGGCTGCAAACAGGCAACAGTCAGTCTTTTAGATCACTCACCCCTCACCCGTGCTGCACACAGAAAGCTGCTGGCTTATTTTATGGATGGATTAAATAGAAGGATCTCTGGTCTTGGACATTTCAGGCACAATGTGGTGGTGGTGGGGGGTATGGGGTAAAGGGGAAGCCTGCCTGCCTCTGCTCTCTTCCCTGGCTCTGCCTACAGCATGTCCACAGCCACGTGCAAGGGCAAGCTTTGGAGATTCTTCCCCAGAGAAAAGAGCTTCACTCACGGAAACCTGGAGGAGACCAGATGTGGAAGCCACTGCTTGACAAGCCTTCTCTGTGCACCTGGAGTCTGCAGTTACCTTCTCAGGGCCTCGCTCTGACACATGAGTGGCCAGTCAAGGGTCACCAGACATTTGAGGTAGGGTGCAGAGCAGACAAGAGAAGAGGAAAGCAACTGTGCAGGGCATGGAGAGAAATTTAAAATACTGCGTAGCTAATGTCTCTGAAAGGTGAGTGATGATGCTGCAGCCATACAATAAGAACCTTGCTGCCAGAAAAAAAATCAGATAACAATAAAAGGGTCTTAGAAATTTACAGTATCATAGCAAAATAAACATAAGAGGAAGGCTAGGGAATATAGTTGAGGGAATCTTCCAAAATGTAAAGATAACACAGCAAAGAAATATAAAATAGGAGAGAAATGATAAGAACGTTAAAGGATCCATTCAAGAAAAACAAAGTCCACCTAATAGAAGATCCAGAGGAAATAATCAAAGAAATTGTGCAAGAAAACTGCTTAGAATGGAAGGTTATGACAGTCAGATAATGAGGGACAACTGAGTATCTAGAGCTATAACAAATAAAACAAACAAAGCAAACAAAGAAAAATAGCAACAACAAACTCATGACAAGCCTATCTTTATGAAATTTCAGAACAACAGGGACTAAGAAAAGGCCCTGACAGCTAAAAGAGGGGAAACAGTTCACATAAAGAAAGAATTAGGAATCAAAATGTTTCAAACTACCCTGGAGGGTAGATGACAAAGCTATGAGGGAAAATTATTTTCAAACTAGAATTTAATAGTGAGACAAACTCGTAATCAAATGTAAGTGAAGAATAATGACATTTTCAGATACGCAGTCTCGTGCCACATAACAATGCGGTTCAGTCAACCATGGGCCACATATACAATGGTGCTCCCATAAAATTATAACGGAGCTGAAAAATTCCTAGCTGCCCGGTGACAACATAGCCATTGGAACGTTGTAGTGCAATAAATTACTCACACAAGCAAAGCGCTCTGGACATATTTATGAAAAGAGTGACACCTCCTCCAAAAGAACCTCAGGCAGGTCCTGCAGGAGGTTTTCTAGAAGGCAGCAGTGCATAACTACACAGGAAATAACAAATTTTACTGACTGTGAACATTCACATAGGAAGCTATAAGCATTTATTCCGCTAAAAGGGAGAGGAAAACAAACGTGAAGAAGGCCAGGGAGATAAGGACCACATTTAATAGAAAAAAGAAATGGCAAATGGAAATTCCTGGATGTCAGCTGTGCAGAGGCCTAAGGAATGGCCAGTCTTGAGAACACGGAGAGGAACAAAAAGGGAAGTGACAGGTGATCTGATACGTTGAGCACTTGGAACACACAGGTGACAGGTGTGCAGCAGATATGAATGAAAATGTAAAAGATGTTTATATAGAGAAATTATGCAAAGAAAACAATGAGTTAAAATTGTTTAATATAGTTAACACCTGCTACTTGGCTTTGCCGTGAACAGTACTTGCCTAATCAAAATAATGTAAACATTGATGATTTAACTAATGATGTAATAAATTTTTTGTAATGAAATTTTACTGTGAGAATTCATGGAGGGAAGTGGGACTGGTGATGTAAGATGCAAAACTGCCATCTACCATCACAGGAAGTCAACAGATAACAGCAAAAGCTGAGAAGTTAAGTGCTAGGTACAACTGGGAGTTGACAAGAGGTGTGTCAAGGAACTGCTCTTTATTGCTATAAATCTCTTCACAGACTTTGAGTTTTAAGTTTTTTATAAACATATAAAAGGATAATTTGATGCAAGGATGCCTATTAATGTATTTCAACTTTTTAACAGATTAAAAGTCAGATGTGTATGCTGAAAAGACATTTGAAATATTCAGTATATAAACTTGTCAAAAACTTGTCAAAAACTCCTAAAAAAGGCCAGGCAAGGTGGCTCACACCTGTAATCCTAGCACTCTGGGAGGCCGAGGCTGGAGGATTGTTTGAGCTCAGGAGTTCGAGACCAGCCTGAGCAAGAGCAAGACCCCGTCTCTACTAAAAAAATAGGAAGAAATTAGCTGGACAACTAAAAATATGTAGAAAAAATTAGCCAGGCTTGGTGGCGTATGCCTGTAGTCCCAGCTACTTGGGAGGCTGAGGCAGGAGGATCGTCTGAGCCCAGGAGTGTGATGTTGTTGTGAGCTAGGCTGACGCCAGGACACTCCAGCCCAGGCAACAGAGTGAGACTCTGTCTTAAAAAACAAAACAAAACAAAAACCTCTTTAAAAAATGGGAGTTGGTGAATACTTCCTCTTGATAATAAAACATATTAATGCAATCCAAAAGCCAACCCCACGTGTAGGAGGAAGCGTACATATGGTGAAGCACACAGACTGTGAGGCCAACTGTTGCCAGGTTGTGGCACCCAGAGGAAATGGTCTCTTCCCGCTGCCCCGTCCCACTGGTCACCTGTGGGCTGGAGGTCAGGACCTGTCCGCAACCCTGTGGCTCAGTGGTCAGGAAACCCTGGTATAAAGAATTGCTACAGACAGCAACAACATGAAAAGACCAGCAACCCAGTAGAAAAGTAGGCTAAGGATGTGAATGATTTATAAAGAAAATAGAAATATTCTTAAGTACACTCAAGCTCGTTAATTATAAGAGAATGAGAAATAAAACTATCATTTTGCCAAAACCCCAAAAGTTTGATGACACACAATGTTGATCCTGGGTGGGGAAACAGACATTTAATTCCATCCCAAAAATATTATCCACAAATACGGAGGCGGTGGCAGTTGGGGCTCACCAGGGAATCCTAGAGGGAATTCAAATGGAAACAGTGTCTTTGGAGGGACAGTCAGAATGTATGTCAAAATTATGAATGCACACTTCTTTGACTCAGAAATTCCATTTCTAGGAACTTATTCTACAACTATTTATGTAGAGTTGTAAAGTAATTCCACAGTTTGAAAACAATCTAAATATCTTTCAACAGGGCAGGTTAAATCAATTATGTCGCTAATAAAAGAATGAAGCTGTTCTATACACGCTGATAAGAAAAGACTGCCAGGCTGTGTGGGAATGGAGGCTAGTACACCGTGTATACTAACACTCGTGTAAAGCGTGTACGTAAGTAAATGCTTGTCAGTGCACAGGCTCTCTCTGGAAGGATTTAAAAGAACTGATAAGAATGGTTGCTTCCTCCAATCAAACTGGGTGGTGAGTGGACAGGGAGGCAGGGATTTTGCACTGTGCACATTTATAACATCATTTTCAAAAGTCCATTTCCATAATGTAGAACAATAAAACAAACTGTTAATAGGGCTCACCTTTGAGGAAGGGAGTGAGAGGAAGGGCGTGGGGGGCAGTAAAAGGGTTGTTTCAATCTTCCACAGGCTTATATGTTGCTTGACTGCCTGCGAGAAGGAAATAGTCATGTTCCACTAGCTTAGATTAAACAAAAATTAAAATCATACAACCAAGTTAACTCGGGACGAGGCATCTTCTAAGCGTCCTTTAAACACATTTTGTCCCACTCAGTGTTGTTCTGTTTGGTTCCAGTCTGAAGTCCCTGGGTATTTCCTCAACACCCTGAAGTTTATTTAAAGTGAGCTGATGCTTCATCTTCCCGCCATTTTCATCTAGCTGTAGCGTTTGCATGTGGACCTCTTTTGTGGAGGATTTCTGCATGGAGCTTTCGCATGGATTGCTAAATCTGAAACTTCAGAGCCAAGCTGAGACATGTATGTCAGGCATGAAGAAAATGAACACCCACATGGTCTCGGCGCTATCGAGCGAAGCTCACGTGTGCTCTGTGAAAACCAAGTTGAATTGGGCTGGGAAATGTTTCGCCCTGCGGGTCAGAGTACCTGGGTTCTGGTCCAGCTTCTTTCAACTGTGTGACTTTGGGCAACTCACTGAACCTCTCTGGGCTTCACTTTGGTTTTCTTGTTTGTTAATAAATGGGATTGAACTGGACAATTTTTAGTTTCCTTAGTTTCTAATATGCGTTGTAGAGCAAGAGGAAGAGGCCAGTGATTTTTTTTTTTCCCAGAAAAAAATGTGCAGGCATGTATACTTTTCACTTCCTGGGGAACAACATATCCATGCCAGAATAAGACAGAAATGAAAAAAATAAAAAGCCACTTGGCATCCTTTCTAGTTCTGAAAGGCTAGTATCCTCTTGGTTGTGTGAGTCACTGTTGAAGCTAAATATGGGGTGGTCTACATGTGCGGCTATTGTGAAACAGAATGAAGATGAGGAAAAAATGCACTTAATATCATCTTTTTTTGAGGTCCTGAAATGGCTATCCTGTGCTGTCCAGCACCCCTGCAGGTGGAGCCAGCAGAAGCTGAGGCATCTCTACCAAACATATTACTCATTAAATTAGCTAATATTTAATTTAAAAACATGTTCTTAAATCTTATTATTTTTAGTCAAAAAAGAAAATACCTGCATGAAAAAAATGGACAACTCCTTCTTTGCCTCAGTATACCCAAACTCAGAGCCTGGGATACTTCATAACACGTGCTAGTCCCTGATGGTTGGGGCTCCCACATGGAGCACCGTGTAGGAAAGAACAATCAGTCAGTGCTGTCAACTTGGGTTCTAGACAATGGTGGCATGAGTTCTTTTGTCTCTGCCATCAGTTAACTTTAAGTAAACATCAGGTTTTTATGAGGAAACAAATGGTGTAAGGATCAGAGAGACGTGAATTCAAATTCCAGCACCATCACATACTGTTTAACTCTGGGAAAACGAATGTCATTCTTAAATCTCAGTTTTCTCACCTGTAAAATGGGGTTAATGACCCCTATAAAAAGGTTGTTGAGTTTCAGTAATATAATATGTATGAGGCGCACTGTCCTATCTGGGACATAGTGACCCCCAACATGCTCTTGCTATTATACAACACTGGTCTTCAGCAAATTCGAATTTCCTACAGTGCTCAATAAAATTTTATAGATGTGGAAAAATTTGCAATATACATGCCAAGTAATTTGGTGCATAGACAAAAACCATGAGTCAGCAAATACTGCAGAGAAAAGACGTTTTGCTTTCAGTCTTCTGTTTGTGGTACTATGTGGACTTTTGATATACACTTTGATGCTATTTCAGAGTACTATACAAAATCATATAATCACATAAGTACTTTGTAATATGTGTCTTTATCTTTCTCTTCATCTCTATATACACATACATTTAAAAAATTCTCATTGAGGCAAAACTCACATAACAAAGAATTAACCTTTTTTTTAAAATTAACCCTTTTAAAGTGAACCATTCAGTGGCATTTAGTACATTCACAATGTTGTGCAACCACCACCTCTATCTAGCTCCAAATTATTTTCATCACCCCAAAAAGAAACTACCTACCCATTAAACAGTTTTTTCCCCATTCCTCCCTATCCCTAACTCCTGGCAACCACCAGTCTTCTTTCTCTTTCTATGGACTTACCTATTCTGGATATGTCACATAAATGTCATCATACAATATGTGGCCTTTTGCGTCTGGCTTCTTTCACTTAGCATGTTTTTAAGGTTCATGTATGTTGCAGGAGGTAGCATACTTCATTCCTTTTTGTGGATGAGTAATATTCCATTGGGTGTATATACCACGATATGTTTACCCATTCATCCTTCCACAGATGTTGGGTTATTTCTACCTCTTGGTTATTGTGAATGGTGCTGCTATGAATATGTGTGTACATGTATTTTTTGAGGACCTATTTTCAATTTTTTTGGATATGTACTGATGAGGAGAATTGCTGAGTCATATGGTGACCCTATGCTTAACTTTTGAGGAGCTACCATGCTGTTTTCCACAGTGGCTGCATTATTTTACATTCCCACCAGCAATTTTCAGGAGTTTCAATTTTTCCACATCTTTACCGACACTTGTTATTATTATTTTTTACTTACAGCTATCCTAATAGGGGTGAAGTGATACCTCATTGTGGTTTTAATTTGCATTTCTCTAAAGGCTAATGATATTGAACAGCTTCTCACATGGTTGTTGAACATTTGTATGTCTTCTTTGGAGAACTGTCTATTCAAGTCCTTTGTCCATTTTTTAATAACTCTCTTTGTCATTTTGTTGTTCAGTTGTAAGAGTTATTTATATATTCTGGATAGTTGAATTTTGCCAGATATACGATTTGCAAATATTTATTATACTCTCACTCTGTAGGTTGTCTTTTCACATTCTTTATAATATCCTTTGGTGCACAAAAGTTTTTAATTTTGATGAAGTTTAATTTTTTCTTCTGTCTCTTATGCCTTTGGTGTCATATGTAAGAATTCATTGCCAAATTCAAGGTTATGAAGGTTTGCCCCTATATTTTCTTCCAAGAGTTTTATGGTTTTAGCTCTTATATTAGGATTGTTGGTCCATTTTGGTTAATTTTTATATATGGTGTGAGGTAGGGGTTCAACTTCATTCTTTTGCATGTGGAAATTCTGTTGTCACAGGACCATTTGTTGAAGAGACTATTCTTTTCCCATTGAATGGTTTTGGCACCCTTACTGACAATTAATTGATCATGGATATGTGGGTTTATTTCTAAACTCTCAATTCTGTTCCATTGATCTATACATCTGTTCTTATGCCAGTACCACACCATCTTGATTCGTGCTTTGTAGTAAGTTTTGAAATTGAGAACTTTATTCACATCTCCAACTTTGTTCTGCATTTTCAAGACTGTTCTTTCTATGTAGGGGCCCTTGAAATTCCATGTGAATTTGAGGACTGGCTTTCTATTTCTGCAAAAAGGGCTTTTGAAATTTTGATAGAGATTTCACTGAATCTGTGGATTAATTTGGGTAGAATTGCTATTGTAACAATATTAAGTCTTCTAATCCATGAACATGGGTTGTCTTTCCATTTATTTAAGTCTTCTTTAGTTTTTTTTTTTTAGCAATGTTTTATAGTTTCTAGTGTACAGGTCTTTTAATTCTTTGGTTAAATTATTCCTAGCTATTTTATTCTTTTGGATGCTATTTTATTATTATTTTTTATTTTTTTTGACAGAGTCTCACTCTCTTGCCTGGGCTAGAGTGCTGTGGCATCAACCTAGCTCACAGCAACCTCAAACTCCTGGGCTCAAGCAATAGTCCTACCTCAGCCTCCCAGGTAGCTGGGACTACAGGCATGCACCACCATGCCCGGTTAATGTTTTCTATTTTTTTAGTTGTTTGGCTAATTTCTTTCTATTTTTAGTAGAGACAGGGTCTTGCTCTTGCACAGGCTGATATCAAACTCCTGAGCTCAAGCAATCCTCCCACCTAGGCCTCCCAGAGTGCTAGGATTACAGGCGTGAGCCACCGTGCCCGGCCTTGGATGCTATTTCAAATGGAAATGTTGTCTTAATTTTCTTTCAGATTAGTCATTGCTGGTATAGAGAGACACAACATATTTTTATGTGTTGATTACACTTACAACTTTGCTGAATTTATTTATTTGCTGTAGTAGGTTTCATTTGGATTCTACATACAGGGATTTGAGATTTTTCTATACATAGGATCATTTTATCTGTAAGTAGTTTTACTATTTACTTTCCTATCTGGATGCCTTTTATCTCTTTTTATTGCCTAATTTCTCTGGTGAGAACTTCCAGTACAAGCTGAGTCTCAGTGGTTAAGTGCTTGTCTTGTTACTGATATTAGGAGGAAAGCTTTCAGTCTTTTGCCACTCAATATGGTGCTAGCTATGGGCTTTCTATAAATATCCTTTATCCTATTGAAGAAGTTACCCTATATTTGTAGTTTTCTGAGTGTTTTTTTTAAATCAATAAAGAATTTTGGATTTTGTCAATGTTTTTTATACATCAATTTAAAAGTTCATGTGATTTTTTTCCCCCTTCATTCTATTAATGTGATGTATTATATTTACCGCCCTTTAAAAAATGTTGAACCACCCTGACTTCTTGGAATGAATCCCCCTTGATTGTATGATCCTTTTAATCTGTTGTTGGATTTGGTTTGCTAGTATTTTGATGAAGATTTTTGCATTTATGTTCATAAAAGATATTGATCTGTAGTTTTCATTTCTTATGTTGTACATTAACATTTTACATGTTCTGTGCATTTGTGCACACATATAGTCACATACATTTATGATTTACCAAAAATCCAAGCTGCTCCAAATCACTTGAAACAGAATGTTTGCCCAAATAAATATATTATTATAAAACATCCCAGGAAGATGGTAACCAAGGACCATTTAAACCTTTCCTCCAGAGCTGTGCTGTGAATGTGATCTAGTATCCCTTGCCATTATTGTGTCTCAGTTAAGATTCTCAAGGAAGATTCTGGTTGACATGATTTTCATCAAGTGTTCACCCATCATCTAATGAGCTATATCCAGAGCAGTGTGCTATGTTGTCAGGTGTTTCTCAAACCTTAGTGTGCACACAGCTCACCCAAAGATGTTGTTAAAGCTCTGAGTCTATAGATCTCTCACAAATGCAGAATCTCAGGTTCTGCAGTTCTTACAAGCTTCCAAGGGGATGCCATTTCTGTTGGTCCATGGACCATACCTTGAGTAGCAAGGATATGGCTATGGGGCTGGGCATGGGCCCATTTTAGAAGGCAGAGCAGGGTAATTGTTCTAAAAACCAGGGCCTAGGCAGGTATCTCAAGGGGTATCTACTATAATTATGGAATATTTGTACTATTAATTGTATTAACAATATTATTTCTGAATTTTCTGAAGCTCTGATTACTGAATTACCTATGAACAAAGCTTTCTAATCATGAAGGCCCCCATGTTAAAACAGAAACTCTTCCACAGTCGTGCAAGGAATATGAATATGCGTGTATGCCTGTGTGCTGTGTAAGAAGGGTACAAATTTTGTAATGCAGTTTACTTGTGACTCTGCACATGACCTAAGCCACCCGTCTGTACAGTTTCTCCTTGCTTCCACCCAGCTGAAAGCACACAGGGCCAGGCCTTGGCAATATAGCTGACAAAGTTTTCCTCCAGCGTGTCCAGCTTCTGCTTTTGGTGGCCTATTTTGGTAGGTGGAGGCCCCTCCCTGACCTCATGAGGCTCAGAGCCTCCTGCCTGCTGCTTCCTGCTCCTTTCTCAACACTGGGATGGGTCTGTTGCCAGCCAGTTGAGTTAGCTCTAATAGCCGCATTTTGGCAGGAGTTCCAACTTCGTGGCACACCCTTGCTCAGTTTCAGGCACACAGTTTCACCCCAGGCCTGTTTCTGTTCCCCCAGAAGGCTTGTTCAGTGATGGCTGTGTAGCCATCCTTACAGGTCAAAAGGGGGTCCTGACCCCTGGGACATCAGGGAGATGGCAGGTGTGGCTGCAGGTGCTGGGGATCCCGAGTATGGGTCGGGGAGGGACATGTGGGCCTTGGATCCCCCTCTGTCCTGCCGCAGCCACTGGCTCTCCACATCCTTTCTCTCCTCCCTCCAAGTCCTGCCCAAGCCCAGGTGGGGGCCACCCCCCTGCTCCCTGCCCCAGAGTCATCTTTTCTTCTACCCCAGGTGTAGCTTGTGTTTCCTGGACACTGCTCATATTTTATCTAGTATCTGGATAACATTTTTTGTCACCTCCCTTATCTCAAAGTTATGCCCTGTAAGAGTCCCACAATGGCTCTTATTATTTCTACCTTTTGTAGAAAGATATTGACCAAAAGGTATAAGGTAGGAATGTGTCTTCTTCATTCAACAAAGTGCTGCTAGGCCACCCCAGGGTAACAGAATGGTCACCAGCTGCCTCAAGGTAGAAAGCTAGAATTCGTAATACCTAAGTCCTCAGGGATAGGGAGCCGAGAGCCTCTATCTTTAACGTTTTGGAGTAAACTTAAAAGAGTTTTGAAAAACTTCATATTCCCTTTCGCTTTTTAAAGTTGACATGCAAAAAAAAGATTATTATAAGTTTAAGTAGTTGCAAAGAAATTATTTTCTGTGTACTAAAAATATGGCTATTTAAAAGTAAAGCTGTTGTATCATTGTTTTCAATGTGTCCAGCGAAATCTCATAGTAGATGACATCTCTCATCATCCATTTAAAAATAAATGGACAAATTAAGAAAACTAAATGGTCAGAATTTTACATCATTCTTTGAACTAATTTTCTTATTCCACTTCCTCCACAGAATTTCATTTTATATATTTAGGCTTGAAAATCTCCCATGGAACATCCTATTTCTCTGCTGTAAAATAGGTACATAAATGAAATGCAAAATTTTAAAATTTTTCATAAAGAATTTTAAATAAGAGCCTTTTAAATGGACTCTTTAAATAAGGCTCTAAGTGTAATAATTTTTTGATTTTCAATATACTATTGATCTAAAAATATGCGATTATTTTATTATTAAACTCTCAAAGCAAAGTTTGATTATTTATCTCTCAATCAGATGGGTGAGACATTAATGAATTTATTTACCATACTGTTATAACACATATCTGTAAACATCACTGCTAAGCTGAGATGGGTTTCAATATCAATTCTATCCCAACGTCTTGCTTTTACAGATGTTGGTGCTAGGAAACTGTTCAAGAGTTTAGTAGATAGGAAGTCTTATTCTTATATCAATGTTACCTTAACATCCAACTCCTTCTGAGTTATATGCCAAAAATAATAAGATCATCTCTGGTCAAAAATTATATGATGAGTGGACAACTGTGTAGATCTTCCTTCCACTTTGTAGAAAGCAAACTGAAAACCACTCGATTGGCAAACGAATTCATGACCGAGTCATTAGAGCGGTGCACGTTCTGAACCCTGTACCAGTTTTTGAATTGTCCCTTTATTATTTCTGAATTTTCTGATGATTTGGTTACTGAATTACTGTGAACAAAGCTCTGTCTAATCATGAAGGCAGCCACGTTAAAACAAAAATCTTTGTTACACCTGAGGGCAACTTGCGACCCTCAGTGGGAAGAAGCGTTTTTGTGGAAGAGACAGAACCAGGAGGTTCCTGACCCTCCCTGCCCCTGCTTTCCCCAGGTATGTCAAGCATAGGTATGGATGCATAGTGAAGTCGGGGTCTGGACACTGACGCCCCGAAACCATCTGAGTGCCTTGTGCCCCTCGGCAAGCATTGCGGTGCCTCCCATAGTCTTGTCCAGTCGTTTCCATGGGGCTAGAGGCAGAGGCTGCGTTCGTTGCATCCCACATGATGGCCCCGACCTGGCCGAGACGACTTCCTCTCCTCCTCACTGCTCTGTGGTTCCCAGCAACAACCCTCAGAGCAAGGCAGACTCCTCATACCACTGCCCTTTGCAGTCTTTTCTTGGATACTCCAAAGAAAGAGTGCGATAGTAGATAAATTCTTTAAATTTCCTGGGTGTGCATGTCAGGAGCCAGGTAGTGTGTTTCTGCCGTTGCTAATAAGCTGTGTGCTTGGGATTCCATGTGAACTTGAGGGGTACAGAACCCAGGGAAGAAAGAGCAGCTACAGGACCCACAGTAGACCCTGATCTAAATTACTCCTTGGGCCAGTCTGCCTTAAGTTGACAGGAGAGAGAAGAAAACATCTTTTTTAAAAGTCTAGTTATTTAAAAATAGTTGTCACCTTTCAAGAAACCCTGGGTCATTTTCTGTAAGAACTGATGAGCTCATTCAGTGTTGTGGCCACACTGTAGCCACGTATAATTAAACTCCGTCTTGCCGGGGCTCTGCAGCAGGATGACACAGCGCTTCCCTTCCTGCCCGCTGCCGTGGGAGGAGGAGACCAGGGGAAAATAGCTGCTGTGTGCGGCCGTGTGGCTTCACACTGTCCCCCAGTCATCCCTCTCTTGCTCCACAGGGACACACATGTGCTCTACAGAGAGGAGGGGAGACGTTATTTCACCTGTGTTCTTATTTAATTTGTAGAGTAACTTGTGAAGTTGGAATTATTAGCCCGATTTTATAGAAAAGGAAACTGAGACTTAGAGAGGTTAAAATGACTTTTCAGTGTCTTACGCCAGTAGGGGCAGAACCGAGACTACGAGTTCAGGTCTGTTTCCTTCCTGAGCCGGTGTTCTTTCCCACATGCCACAGGGGCCACCTGAGATGGAAAACTGTCTCCTGTGGCTCTTCTCCTGCCGGAGCATGCAGCTCCCTAGCTGTGGCGGGGACTCCGGATGGCGGCTAGGGAAGCTGCTACAGCTGTACGCTGTGGTCTTCAGAAATACTTGGCAGGTGTGTGTAAGGGCAGCACTTCCCAACCCTTTCCACACGGCAGCACGGAGAGGAGCATTTATTTGGCAGTTTGGGCCATACAGAAGCAGCTATTCCAAAGCTGGGGGGACAGGGCTGACTCTGACCCAGCGGCTGAAAGGCTGAAGGATCCATACACGAACACACCTGTAACCTTTCCGAAGCACGGGCACTGGCACTCCGACACATGGCAGTGTGCGCACGCACACCAGACATTGTCTACGGCAGCAGCTGCTGTTTTATTTGGGCCTCTACAGGGCTGGATTCCCTTCAGGGGGTAAGCAATAGATCATCTGTCTTTGAATTCCCAGCAATGATATGCCTAGTGTCCTCAGGGCACTGGTGACTTCAAAGGGTGGGGTGGAAGCAAGTGGAATGACACTTGGCTCGTGGACAGCTATGAGTAACACTCCGGTCCCTGGAAGTGGAGAGATGGCATAAGATTGCCCACAGATCGTCACATTGCTCACTGTGCTTTCTATTTCTTTCTAAGTTGGATGACAATCCAAAGATTGTAGTGAAAGAGATAAGAAAAAATACAGTGTGGAGTTTATGACTCTCCCTTTGGACTCAGACAGATAATTTGTAGAGCAGTAGAGATTTATATAGGTATATGTGTGTGTAAGCGTATATATGTGGATACAAGTATGTGTATACATATATGCAAAGAGTATATGTAGGTACCTATGCTCAGCAGACTTGGGTAAGCCCCAGAGATTGGTAAATGAGTAGACATTTGGGTATTTGAAGACATGATGAAATTTGCTTCTTGGCTTTTTGTTTTTATTTTTAATCTTGATGGTTCTTTCCTAGTGGAAGCTCTAGGCAACGGTGGGTGGATCCTTTGTAGCAGGGTCTGATCAAGTAGATGGGAAGTGGAGCTGCCTGGGTGGGTGATTTGGGGGATAGTCTGCCCACCTCTGCTCCAGTTGGCCAGGTGTGCTGTTTGCAGAACACACCAGAAATAAAACTCCAGTGAGAACACTCATGCCAGGCCTCCTGGGTAGAAGGGAGAGACCGCAGGGTGCGGGAGACAGTTGTGCCAAGCCACGTGGCGTCCATTAGGTTGCTGGCCTCAGTTTCCTCATCTAATAAAGAGGCCTTGGCTGGAGAGCTACTAAGATCCTTTTAGATTTCACTCTGTATGATTTGAGTGACTTGAATTCAGTTACGTGAAACATTTTTCCAAAGACAGTGCATGCTTTGTGGGGCGGATGAGAGAGAAACAGGAGAGATGTGAAGCTTCCTCCTAGAGACTTTAAAACATTTAAACTTAAATTATGCCTATAAATAACCATTTTTAAAATTGCACAAGCAAAAATATTAGCAACTGTTTATGTAGTATAGGTTACGTACATATAACGATATCCATCTCAAGCAAAGGAAATCAGTAAACAGGGTGGCTTCTCTGCCTTTAAAAATACTCATGATGAGTGTAACTAAAATGAATAAAATGTGAGATCTGGTTTCATTGCTCAAATCTAAGTAAACTTCTCATTTGTAATAAAATCTGTATGGCTTCCCAGGCCCCACCCTTGGCTTACTGAATCAGATCCTCTTGGAGGGATGAGACCCTGAAATCTACATTTTAAAAGCTTCTGATGTGTCATGCCCTGCACTTGGGAATACTCTAGCAGAGCAGAAATGCTTATGTACTGTGACTCTGATGAGCTGGTTATTGGCCTTTGAGGAGCATTAGGAGTTTTATGGGCCTTTCAGAGAAATGTGGAATTGGGGTGGGGGAGAGGATGTTGATTTCAGGCAAGCACGAATTGCATTTGTTTGCATTTGCTCATGTCTGTGAAATGCTGGCCTTCCATTCTCAGCACAGAGGGTTGTAGTGTTGGGAACTCTCATCTCCATACCCGACCTCGCCTGATACCCCAAAGATTGTTCAACCTGCGTTTCTGCACAAAGATGTCTGCCTGGAGCTCCTGTCTCTTTTTTGACTCTTGTGAGCTGGGCTGGGTCAGAAGCTCCTTTTGGATCTAGGTAGACTAGAGCTCGGACAGCGAGCTTCGGGTTCTCTGCTAACCTGGTCCTTTCATCACTAGAACTAAAGTGCTTTCTTCAACAGAAGGCATACAAAGGCTCCAAAGGCAACTCTAAGCCAAAGGGCTCAACGTCCGTCAACACTCTTGGTTTATAGCCTCTCGCTCACTATTCCTGCTGTTTCTTCCCCAACTTGATAGCCTCATCTTGGCTGCTACAAGTGGGAGAAGGGGATGTGGAAGACAAAAGGGGTTCAGTTGCTTTTTCTGCCACCCGCAAAAGCACTAGTCTGCTTCCTTTCAGCTTTTTAGCATCTCGAACAGATTTCCTTCCATCTCTTCTTTATCTAACTCATTTGATTACTGACTTGGCTCCGTGTTGCTTCTACTAAAATCATTATGGCCCCTCTGATAATTTTCAGGGCCCTTTCCCTAAAGAATTTGAGAATGAGAGGTCAGAAAATTGGGTCTATCAATGAGGTGATTCCCAGCTTGTATTTTAGGCTTTTTGAGAATCAAAGACATCCAATTCCCTTAAGTAATGAGGATTATAGGAAGGATTATAGCATCAAGAAATCCCATGGAAACAGGAGAATACTTAGAAACCAGAAAGTCATTCAGAAAGCAATAGGGCTTTGTCAACAGAAAAGAAGCCAAATTCTGTAAAATAATTTAAAGAGGTTTATTCCGAGCCAAATGTGAGAACTATGGTCTGGAGCCACACCCAAGAAGCCTTGAGCAAGTGGACTCGCTGGGTTACAGTTTGGTTTTATACATTTCAGGGAGATAGGAATTATAGGTAAAGTCATAAATCAGTACATGGAAGGAATACATTGGTTTGTCCCGAAAAGGTGGGACATCTCAAAGTGGAGGGCTTACAGGTTATAGGTGGGTTATATAAGGTTAAGTCAAAGGTTAAAGACTCTTTGACTTGTAATTGGTTAAAGAAATGAAGCTTTGGCTGGGCATGGTGGCTCACGCCTATAATCCTAGCACTCGGGGAGGCCGAGGCGGGAGGATCGCTTGAGCTCAGGAGTTTGAGACCAGCCTGAGCTAGAGCAAGAACCCCATCTCTACTAAAAAAATAAAAAGAAATTAGTTGGACAACTGAAAAAAAAAAATATATATATATAAAATTAGCCAGGCATGGTGGTGCATGCCTGTAGTCCCAGCTACTCAGGAGGCTGAGGCAGGAGGATCGCTTGAGCCCAGGAGTTTGAGGTTGCTGTGAG
>CAUYRT010075119.1:0-12065 GCA_963574885.1 Lepilemur ruficaudatus
TTTTTTTGGGTCCTCTCCTGGTTTTGAAATTAAGGTGATATTCGCTTCATAGAATGAATTTGGAAGAATTTAATCCTTCTCAATGTTGTCGAATAATTTCTGTAGTATAGGTATGAGTACTTCTTTGTATGTTTGGTAAAATTCTGAGATATAGCCATCTGGTCTGGGACTTCTCCGATTTTGGGAGGTTATCAATTACTCCTCCAATTTCTGAGCTTGAGATTGGTCTGTTTAGAAATTCTGTTACCTCCTGGGTGAACAGAGGAAGGTTGTATGTTTCCAGCAATCTGTCCATTTCCTCAGAAAATACCATTTCTTAATAAATAGTGCCTAACATTCCAAACAGTTAATCATAAGTTAATAAACACCTATTCCATTTCAGTCTTCCTAAGATTATTTTTTAATTCTGCTATATTTTAAAATTATCTTCTAAATTTATCCAATTATTTGTTTACATCCATCTTGTTTTTTAAAAATGATTTAAAGAGACTATGTGAGTTTATTGTTTTGAAATTATGTAATTTTTAAATCTAAATTGTTTTAAATTAATCAACAATCATTAAAACAAAGTCTGATTTATACAAATGGTTCAAAGAATTCTATTTATTAATCAATTCAAATCACTTGGAATGTGAAAATGGATAGGTTTTATTGAAAATTTCAACAGTTTTTCTGGTATTTTTCCTCCATGATAAATGTTTGGGGATTTATGGTGAACAGTTCTGCTGTAATTAGGCAGTTTGCTGTATTAAATGAGAAATGTTATTAAAGAATTAATTACAATATAATCTCAAATTACTAATTTCAGAGAAAGACGCAAAAATAGGAGTGTGTTACCTAAAATCATAAGATATTTATTTGACAGAAAGTTTTACTCTGCTTTAATTTTAAAAATAAGGGTTTCCATGGGCCAGTAGTTTTGGCAGGCAGCATAATGAACTGTCATGCCTGAGACTTGAATTTGGAAGTAACTTTGGCATTAACGTTCCATTGGCCAATGGAGACTAGAAATAGGAGGATTTTGGCTTTGGTAGACAAAATTCTGTTTATATCAATGTTTAACACCTGCCACTGGATGAGCCACAGAGCAACACTGATGTCAGAATTGGAGGAAGTGATGCATGTAGTATTCCTAGTATCAGGTTGAGTGCCAAGAATATACTGTAAATGAACGGGGAAATCAAACATCTAAAGAAAGATACTAGCATTACACAGAGAAAAAAAGTATATTTGCTAATGTCCACTGAGATTTTCTTATGTGTACCTAAAATAACATATGCAGACATTCATATACTGTACAAGTTGATATTTTTCATATAGTATTAAAAAGTCAAAAATTTCCTTAAAATTGTTATTTGAGTTGATATCCAATGTAGCAAAATTGTGTGAGTCATGTACTACATGTGTGATGAATTTAAAGACTTTATAGCTAGAGTCTTACTTTTATCTTTTAATTTTAATTTTGCTTTGAAAATACTGAGACAAAACACATAATAAATTGTTAACACATATAATATTAAGAAATTAAATGCTTAAGAGGGAAAGGCAGTATTCCATGACCTTCTCTTGCCACACCGCCAATAAATGACATGCCAAATGAAAACATGATTCCGTGATCAACTACCTCTTAATTTCTAAAATAAAATACTAACCATAAATTATGTATTGAATGTCTGCTCTATAGAATCAAAACATTCTGCTTAATCATCACACAAAAACCCCTCATATGACTGCCATTGTTACCATTTTACAGATAAGGAAATTGAAAATCAGATAATGCAACCAAGATGTAAAATGCCCTAGATTCAATAAATCAGATTTCTACTGTACTACACTGTACCTCAGGTTTCTACTAAATAGACTGTAGTTTAGAAGGAACGGGTAGTTTCCCAATCTTAGACGTTTCCCAAAGCAATCAAAATGTTGAGTGTTTGAAAGGAGAGTATCTCGGTAAAATAATTAAAAGTTAGATCATATGCAGTTGGCAGAAAGAGAACTTTATGCTAATGAGAAAATGAGACTTAGGGAGATTAATGTGACTGTTTTAACAATGCAATAGACTAAATTTCAGTGTTTAAGAACCATCTGAACAAGAAAGAAGAAAACTGACCCTTTATATATTCCATTAAAAAATTAGTACAGAAGTAGATTATCTATAAAGGATCTTAATACCTCCTCTCCTTGTGATCAAGGAGAACATGGTGCACAACTGCCTGCTCTCCAAGTAATAGAAGGCAAGCTGATGGGCTTAGTGCCCTCCAGCTAAGTCCCAGGCATAATGCTGATACTAAATATTGTCTAATTAATTTGGTATTTATGTCAAACGTATGGTACACATGAAAATGAGATAGAAAACTTGATTTAAAAACAAGAGCACATAGAAATAAACTGTCAACACATTTATTACTACCTCTGCCAGGAAAAAAAAAATTCTAGTATTGTAACTCTACATTTTTCACCCCTGCACACACTTGTACAGGAGATAATTTCATCTCTGGTTAACATTGACTGTATATTTGGATTGTAGGAAAAACATGCAGTGGAATATCTCATAGTAAAGTACTTAAACATAAGTCTTAGAAAGAAGAAATGTTACTGAATAAAATGAAAGCTATCCAAGGCATGGAAACTAATAAGATTTTACAGAATGTACCAGTCCTGCACAGGAATATTACACTTACTGTTAATAGTATCTTGCTTCTGAGAATCACTCTGATTTTCAGAGAGTATAGTTGTCAAAGGTCACTTTTCAGATTAAATTACTTTGATTTATCTAAAATAAATCTAAAAGCAGACTCACAAAATGGACAAATTAATCCTATCAGTAAGACATTACAAAGTCTTCAATTTCATCTACTTGGTTCTCTAATGCAATGACATAAACTTGGATGGTGTCAAAACTTACAGAGACTTTTGATTAAAAGAGTCACTATTCCAATGTTCTTTCAAGTGAGTGACTAGATTACTGAATAAATAATTGGGAGAAACTTATTCCATTTCAATAAGACTATATTGAAATGACTGACCTCTATCACACTTCAAAATAAGCATATTTACTGAGAATTTTTAAAATACCTAAATACTAACAATGATTCCTTTTTCTTGTGATTAACACAAAGATTGTTAATGCATTTTGCTAATCTTAAAAATTATGCTTTTTATTTATTTTAATTTCAGAATACTGTGGGGGTCGAAACATTTTGGTTACATAAATTGCTTTTGTACCATTTGAGTCAAAGTTATTACTGTGCCCATCCCCTAGATAGTGTGCATTGTACCCATTAAGTGTAAATTTACCCATTCCTTCTTCCTCCTCCCTTCCTGCTTCATTTTCAATGGACGTTATTTCCACATGTTCCATATGTGCACAAGTGATGATCGATTAGCTCCAATTTAATGGTGAGTACATGTGGTGTTTGTTTTTACATACTTGTGATACTTCACTTAGAAGAATGGTCTCCAGTTTCATCAGGTTAATACAAGAGGGTTAGTTCACCATTTTTTTAATGGCTGAATAGCACTCCATGGTATACATATACCACATTTTATTAATCCGCTCATGTATTGATGGGCACTTAGGTTATTTCCACATCTTTACAATTGTGACTTGTGCTTCTATAAAAATTTGAGAGCAGGTGTCTTTTTTTTTATATAATGTCTTTTTATCTTTTGGGTAAATACCCAGTAGTGGGATTCCTTGATCAAATGGTATTTCTATTTTTAGTTCTTTGAGGTATCCCCATACTCCTTTCCATAGAGGTTGCAGTAGTTTGCAGTCCCACCAGCACTATATTAGTGTTCCTATCTCTCCACATTTATGCCAGCATCTACTTTTTGGGACTTTTTGATAAAAGCCATTCTCACTGTAGTTAAGTGATACCTCATTGTGGTATTGGTTTGCATTTCCCTGATGATTAGAGATGTTGAGCATTTTTTTCATATGTTTGTTGGCCATAAGTCTATCTTCTTTTGAAAATTTCTCTTCATGTCTTATCTGCCCTTTATAGGATGTATAGCATGTAAATGTTTTCTCAGAGAACGCACGTGAAAAAACATCCTCATATTGTCATCTAATCTTTGACAAAACAGACAAAAACATACACTGGGGAAAAGAATCCCTATTCAATAAATGATGCTGGGAAAATTGGATAGCCACATGTAGAAGACTGAAACGGGATCCACACCTCTCGCCACTCACAAAAGTCAACTCTTGATGGATAACAGACTTAAACCTAAGGCATGAAACTATAAGAATTCTAAAAGAAAATATTGGAAAAACTCTTATAAACATTGGCCTACGCAAAGAATTTATGAAGGAGACCCCAAAGCAATAACAGCAACAACAAAAATAAATAAATGGGACCTGATTAAATTAAAAAGCTCTGCACAGCCAAGGAAACTATCATTAGAGCAAAGCAACAATCAGCAGAATGGGACAAAATTATGCCTTTTGAAAGCAAATAGTGAATCTTACCCTTTTCAACAGATCCTGAAACTCCAACTACAGTAGGCTTGCACTTAGTAAATGCTCATAAACGGTAACCATAACCGATGTTCAGTAATATTCTTTACTAAATACATATACCTTTAAGACTATGTTGAAAATATAATTTTAATATGATATATACTTATTTCATTTTATTTTCTACTATAGCAAATGAAATCTTGAGTACTACTTCAAGATCAACGAACACAGTAATGGTAATTTTATATAATGGTGGACATGTTTTAAGAATAATTTTTAGATGCCATCTTTCTGTGACAATGAAAATAGGCTAAGGCTATGTCATAATAATGAATATAAATGCTTATGCCAGAACAACAATCAAAATTGGTAAAAATTCAAATACTACTTGTCATTTTTTTAACCAAAACTATTTTCCTTCAAAGAGAAACTCACTTCAGCATCCAGCAGTAAAATCATCTTTATTGAATCATATGCATTACACAACAAGTTGCAAAAATCATGAGACAAATAATTGTTAACCCACACAAACTTACGAAATGCACTGAAATCAATCTGTAGACATGGGTGGCCATTGGAAGTTATCATAGTACGGCAACAAAAATTAAAACTATAAATGCTAAAACAATAGAGATGAAAAGAATTTTGATGGGAAAAGCATTTTTCACATTGTGGTATTTGAATAAGCTATCATTTAAGTCCTTCATCTTTTTTGTATGCATGAAGAAAAGAAAAAGAGGCTTGTTGCTAGAATAGAAATGAACAGCATTGATGTTGAAGTATTTCTGACACATACTCTCCTAGTGGGCCAGAACCTAGTGTATGGAACCTAATAAATAAGCCATGATATTTCAAGAGCTGATTTTCAGCAAAAAATTTGGCAGGGGTTAGTATGTGGTTAGAGATGGGAGCTTTGGGAAGAGCAGAATAGAGTGTGAAATGATTCTGGATTTGGGGTTCAGCAAAAAAGGGCTTAAATTCTAGTTCTGGCATACAAACTAGATGATCTTCTGCATATTATCTTTTGATGCTCAGTTTCAACATTGTAATATGTTGGATAGCAACATTTTATGGATTTTTAGATGGTTTTTTTGAGAGCATTAAATGGGATAACATATGTAAAGTGTTTAGCGCAGTCTCCAACATCTCTAAGCACTTTATAAATGTAACTAGCCTTTCTCTCATTCTCTCCTAAATGATCTGTCCCAAGTACTCAGTTTGCTATAAGGACTACATGAGAAAATACCCAGCAATCAATACATACAAAGAAATCACATACTACATAAGAGATAGGCTCTCAAGTTACTACATTTCTGTTTTGAGTAGTCTTTTGACATATATATTCTGAAAAATACATAGATGCTGTGTACATTATTATATACTCACTTTAAAAAACTACTTTCTGAGCTGACAGAATAGTAAGAGAAATCCCCAAGGGCACCAAAACTCCAGAAAGAGAACTGTGATAAAACCAGAAACCGAGAAATTTGACAATTAATAGAAGATAGCACAGAGTGCAATTAAAGAGCTATGATTCAAATAAGATTTTTTTAAAAAAAAGACATTGAATAAGTAGTTCATAGTTCACTCATAATAAGAACAAGTACTGACAATTTTTAGTTTAAGAATATATGACATAATAGTGCTTGTAAAAATCAGCTAAAGCAGTACTTAAAGAAAAGTTTATTGCCTTAAACAAATATATGAAAAGAAAGGCCAAAAAATTCAATGATTTAGCTTCAATTTTAAGAAATTAGAAAAAGGACAGTGATATAGACTCAAATGAAATTAAAAAGAAGGAAATAAAAATAAGGGCAAAAATGAAGAAAATAGAAAGCAAGTGTACAAAAGAAAAACTTAACAGAGGCAAATGTTGGCTATATATTTGATCAACCCCCTAATAATACTATTCAAGAAAGGAAAAAGAGGGAGGGAAAAGACACGATTTATCAATTTCAAGGAAGGAAAAGGAGACATTATTATAGTTCTTACAGACATTAAAAAGATAAGAATATATTTTGGCATTAATTATATCAATACATCTAAAAATACTGTAAATTAGAAAAATGTCCTGAAAGTGCCATTACCAAAATTATCACAAAAAGAAAGAGAAAACCCAAATATCTAACATATATATTTTAAAATATAGTTAAGCATATTATTATATCCTTTCCAGAAAAAAGAAAACTCAAAATCCAGATGGCTTCACAATTGATTTATTTTATAATACATAAAGAAATACCTTAGACTATGTCTGAAAATAAACAAAGAGGAATTGCCAAAACTTTTCAGGAGGCCAACAAAACTTTGATATCAAAACATGTCAAAGATATTACAAGAAAGGAAAATTATGGTTGAATCTCCTTTATGAGCATAGTTGTAAAATAAATAAAATATTAGTAAATTATACTTATATAAAAGAATAAGTGCCTTATGACTGAGTGGGGTTTATTACAGCAAGGAAAAGTTGGTTAACATTCAAAAATCAATCAAATTCACCACTTAAAAAAAAGAGAAAGATTATTTCTATAAATTTAAACATTAAAATTCTTTTTAGTTATTAAAAACTCTTAAAAATAGGGATATATGTGAACTTCCAATTTCAAAGTAAAATGAATTAATTTGTTAAAGTCTACTACTCTAAATCCTTATTTTAGATCTTGGAAATATGGTTTCAAGCTTATTTTCATGATTTGGTTCAATGGTTAGCTCAAGGCAACATATTACTTGAGTTGGTATATGATTAAAACTAGAGCCCTGATTTTTTTTATGGTTATTCACTGTTCTTTTTACAGCCATAATAATGTTACATAATTATATTGAACTCTGCTAGGCTAACTGTGAGAAATAAGTACTAACCAAGCAATTTCATTAATTGCCACCTTTAGTATTTCTTATCATGGATGGCCAGCAGACTATATTTAGAGCCTTTAAAAATATATGCACATATTTCCAAATCAAATCATGATGTTTGGGAATGCTTGAATTAATTTTTGGTTCATGTGAAATTAACAACAAAAACATTTGATTCCTAAGCAAGAAAGTGGTGCAAAGAAGAGATGCTTCTTTTGTCTGTTATTTTTGAAAAAAAAAAAAAAAATCTTATGTGAGGACTGCAAACTGGAAATGAGAACATGCTATTGTGGAGCAAGTTTTCCTCCATGTTTCTCTCAAAGAACTGAAATGTCCTTATTTTTATATTCCTCTATATCCCCTGCAAGTTTGGGGCATATGTGCCTAGCTGGGCTACACTCAGCACATATATAACCAGAGATAAATGAAGGGAACAAAACTGTTTTGATTTCTTGTGAATTCAATTATGTTGCAGGACATAAAATGTGTGTGAATCAGAATTTTAGATATATTTCAGAGGTTGAAAACTTGTTTTCTTCAAACTGCATTTAATGTTCCCATATCTTGCATTTTAGTAACATATAAAATCAGGGGATTCTAAAAATACAGAATTTCTGCCACATCTTTCTCCCCTTTTTTTCTGGCTCCATTTTTAAATTTGAAAAGATGATATTACTGTTCTGGAATTCTTGCTTATCAATGATCTGCTGGAATGAGATAGTGCTTGTCTATTTTAGACAGAGCAAGAGCTCTGTACTTCACTATGGACTTCCATCCCCAAGAGTCTAACACTTATCTATTATTTATTTACATTATCTATTTGCCCTGAGTAGGCTTTTGGTTTTGTGACCTCTGACTTTAGAAAAGTAGCTACTGGAAAGAATTATATACTTTTCCATGAATTTAATGCAACTATCTGTATCTATCTTTAAATGAAAGTATTTTTTTCTCTCGTGAAGCCTTAGTAAGCCTTAGGAAATTCAACTTATTTCCTAAAAACTAATAGAACCAATGATTATGCTAAAGAAATGGTCACAGAAAATTTAATTTTGTTTTAATATTAATGAGACTGTTGTATTTGAAGACATGAAGGAATGGAGAATTAGGGTATGTACTATTCAAAATTGGTCATCTTTTTTCTTATGTCTGCATTTACATTATTTCTTGCGTTACTAAAATTAAAAAAAAAGTATTTTACAAATCAAATAAGAATCCAGGCAGTGCTCTTGTGACAGATTATTGGCAGGTTAGAAAATGCATTTAAGTTATCTTTGGAAAGGATGATTACAAATTGGCACTAAAATTATTCATCCATTAAGGATCTGCTGACATTTCATCATGTCATAGAAATTAATAGAAAAGAAATCATTTTATTTAGAGATAATTCCATTTAGTTCTACATTTTTCTTCAGGAATATGTTTATTAGCACCCAGCCAGCCTGTCTGTCTGACTAGACCAATCCTTATAGTTGAACTTCCGGTTCTATCTAGAAGAACTATGCTAATTATAAAAAAAGGCAGCCCTTGACTTGATAGATTGTTTTAACATTTTTCAAAGGAATGAATGTAGAGTGGCCTGTATAGCAAGAATTCAAGAGGTGAATTAATGAATTAGGTGTATAGAGACAGCCATTCCCCCTCCAAGAGTAAGGCAGGTAATCACCTAAATCACTCTGATCCAGTGCTTAGGAAGCATTACTTGCAGAATTCATGAAACCAGGATCCTCAAAGGGACACTAAGGAAGCCATAAAAGTGGCCTGAAAGGTGTGCAGAACCTGGTGATAAGAAAGTTAAGACTGAGCAATGTGCAAAAATCCAGATAAATAAATGGTCAATTTTCAGATAATCAGAGAGTAGGTAGCAAAGTTCCTGCACAGATTTATAATCCTGGGAAGGTTTCCGGTTTCTGGGCATAGAAAAGCAAGAAATAAAAGAGAAAGTGCTATTAAGGGAGGGGACAAGTGATGCACGAGTACTGTGATTCAAGTACAGGAATCTTGTTAAAGGAAAAGAACCATAATAGTAACATGGGAGAAAAATAAGATTTTCTTGATGGTATTTCTCCAATTATTGGTGAACTAGCACTAATAATAATGATGGTCTATAAATGTTCACATCAACCCTGAAAAGTAGTGGTATCAAAACATTAGAAATAAGGAAATTGAAGTTAAAGAAGATTGAGTTAATTAGAGACTCTCGTGTCTCTCCTTACTAGTGATTGATTTCAGAAGCCGTGACGGTGATTTGACTATATGTAGATATCGAGTAACTTCATCTGGGAAACAAGAGAGAGCCATTGGCTGAGAACCATTAAATGAGCTCATATATAGGAAAACAGTTTGTATTGTCTAAAGTATCATAAACATGTAAAGAATTATTAAATAGTAAACTACATTAATTGACAGGAATGCATTGCATATTTGAGCATTATGAAGTAACTACTATAACAAAATCAAACATTTATGTATAAGGATCCAAACTAATGTACAAGAACATCTATAGTGCTGAATTGCAGGTCCTAATGGTCCGGGCTTGAATTAACAGGGAAGGTGTGGAAATAAAATCATATCCTTGTTAAACATTTTGTTATGATCTCCACACAATTTAAAGTTACTGGTTTAGAAAGAATGAACAGAATTAGCTCAAATTTCATTCTTAATACCTCCACTACCTTCATAGTTCTAGAAAAACAAGAATATGTTTGTTGTCTTTTAAAGAATCTAGTAGAAGGAAAAAAATGATTTTCTGATGACATCTGATTTTTTATTTTTCAGGGGTCAGCCGAAGAAGACTGATGATAAGCAGTACTTTAATTTCACCTAAAGCTCACACAGGACATGAATAGATCCATCAAAATTAAGTCAGTAACTGACATTTGTACAAAACATGCAATTAATCCAAAGGTTTATAGCCTCTCAAGATAAATAACTGTCAGGAAGCCATCTTTTACTGGAGTGTTTCATCTGAAAGACACAAAAGAATTTTTAGCTCTACTGTGAGTCAACACAGTGGCAATGAATAGTTTCCAAGAAGTGTGTCTATTTTTATAATTTTCATGTAAATTATTAATTCAGTACATTGATTTATTAGCAAAAATTCTGTAAGATAAATGACAATAATAAACACAATCTCTATACATAAGAGTAATGTCAATATTTCTTCTTCAAATACCTTGAAGTTTGTTTTGACGAATAATTTCAATTATTTTTCTAAACTGGTATGTTGGCTCATATATTTCTTGTAAAATATGATAATGGTATTCTACCATACAAATTTTCACAAAAGTTTTCTTTTCATGACATTTATAAGCCCATTATGTAATATTGCATTTTGATTTAACAAAAAGAGTGCCCTCTTACAGCACATAATTATAGAGTTGTAAATTAAATGGTATATCCCACTTCATATAAGAAGGGGGAATGAAGGATATTGATGGGGATAGAAAGTGTGGTTCTGGAGACAAAATGTATTCAGATCTCTACTCTGCCACTTACTAGCTGAATGACCTTGGGCAAATTATTAAAGCCCTTTAGCCTCAGTTGCTTCTTTGTAAAATAGAGATAATAGTTCATACCTTATCAGATTGTCATGATCAAATATGATAATTCCTATAAAGGGCTAACTGTTTAGTTTTCATTGTAATCTGGCTTCTGTACCTGCTATACTACATAAATGCATTTACCTATCTAGATTGTTCTTGCCCAGGTCAAGAGCAGATATATGTCATGCATGGGTCTCCATGCTTTCAATAGCTGTGGGTATTCATTTGATTATGACATATGGATTACTTGGGTTCCTGTGAATATCTAATTGCTGACTACCAGAAAGCACTCGCTCTTCCATGACTTGACACTTGTGACCCTTGTGGTTGAAGGAAAGCCTCTAGACACAAGAAATAAAAATTTTGTTTTGATTACATAACTTCCCTACAATTACATACAATCTCTCTTACTGCATATAAGAGAAAGACCAAACCCTATTTTTTCAGTATTTAGGTTTGGCTATAGTTTGTCTCCATTTTCATTTCTAATCTGATCTACTACAGTATTCCCACCTGTTGAATGATTCAGGGACAGGCCCCCACAGTATTTAAGGAAAGATATTGGGAGCTAGCCTGGCATAGGTTCTCCTACTGTCTAGATGAGAGACCTTGGACTAGTTATATAAGCCTCCTGGAGCTAGAAATGTCTCATAAGGTTTCCTACTTCACTGAGCTGCTGTTAAACTTTTGAAAAATAATGTTTGTAAGCTACTTAGCACAGTGTAGGCATAGCATAATCACATGATGAATAGTTTCTATTTTGAGCTAACACTTACTTCAGCCAGGCCTGTCCATCACCTGAGGCTGCCATGCACATGGCCACCACCATACTTCACCCACTCCAGGAAGCCATTTTGGCACAAGTCAGCCAAGCATTTGCCTTGTAAAAGCATTACATAGTTTTCTAAGTTTATTTAAATATTTTATCAAAACTTTTTGAATTAGTAGGTCTTTTGCTATAAGTGTAGAAATACACGGGCTTTTACATTTATTTCACAGGAGCTAATTTCTTAGAAAGCTGACTTAAAATTATGCTCATAGTAGGCAATCAATAAATCAAATCAAGTTAAGGGAAAGAGGAAAGAAGAGATGAAGAAAAAAGGGGAGAAAAAGAGCTGAAGAGGGAGAAAGAGGAAGGAAGGAAAGAGAAAAGGAAGGAAAGGAGAAAGAAGGGAGAGAGGGAAAAAGAAAGAAAGAAGAAAAAA